>CM035119.1:121337171-121523590 GCA_020205555.1 Panax stipuleanatus | reverse complement strand
TTGGTTACAAAACATTCGAAATAAGTCGGTCTTAAGGATGCTGTAGTTGAGTTATTGATAAAGTATGTTCTCTCTTTTATTTATTTTAATTAAATCATTGTCATTCTTTTTTTTTAATTAAATCGTTGTCATTTGAGTTATTTTTTTTAATATATTATAAAATAATGCTACTATCACATAATTTTGGATCACATAATGCTCACATACACACACATGCATACCATGTGTATGTGAGCTTTATGCGACCCAAATTATGTGATAGTAGCATTATTTTATAAGTAATATTAATACTACGTAATTTATTTTAATTAGTATTGGGAAACTAATAAGTAATATTAATACTACTTAATTTATTTTAATTAGTATTGAGAAACTAATAAGTAATATTAACTAAGTAAATTAATACTACTTAATTTATTTTAATTAGTATTGGAAAACTAATAAGTAATATTAACTAAGTAATATTAATACTACTTAATTTATTTTAATTAGTATTGGGAAACTAATAAGTATTAACTAAGTAAATTAATACTACTTAATTTATTTTAATTATTATTGGGAAACTAATAAGTAATATTAACTAAGTAAATACTACTTAGTCATAAATTTAATAGTGAAAACCAAGTAAATGCTACTTAGTTGATTTTAGTAGGGGAAAATTAAGTAAACTAAGAAAATTTATTTTTTTTATTTTCTTTACTTTAGATTTTTTTATTTTCTGTTATTTTATTATATTTATATGTTATTAAATGCAATTTAATGTAGATTAATATTTAATTTATGTATTTTAGTAATTAATATTATATAATAATACACTAACATAAGCCTCAATATCGTATTATGAACATGCATGCACTCAAATTGCACAAATTAAAGCCAAATTGAAACTAAATATCATATATATATATATATATATATATAAAAAAATCTAACCCATATTCAAACTAAATAGCCAAATTAAACACATATAAACACATAATATACATTATATATAATTTCAAATCAAATCCAAATTGAAAAAATATATAAATAAAAGAGAGAGATTGAATACCTAGATAGGGTTGCCGGCGGCGACGGACGGCGAAGGCGAGCGGCGTCACCGGGTGGCCGGGCGGTGACTTCTTCTTTTCCTTTTCCTCTCCTCCCTCTTTCTCTTTTCTGTTCGCATCTTCTGCAGAAGACCGAGCTGATCGTATTTAAAAAGAATCAGTGACCGCACGCTGTCGCTGATTTTAATTGACTTGACGGTCGAGCTGCTGAGGAAGTCAAACCGTTTTGCGACCACTATCTGTAATCGGATGCGGTCGCAGACTTGAATTAATTTCCCCCGCCAACTTAGGCGCCAAAATTTAAGGCGGCAAACTCAACTCGATGACCGGTTAGCAACCGCATGGTGGTCGCTAATTCCAAATAGCGCCTACTTTGGACAACCGTCACTAATATTGGTCGCTAAGTCTGATATTAGCGACCGAATATGGCGATCGCAAATAATATTGGTCGCTGATAGGCCTGTTTCATGTAGTTTATTACTATTATTATAAAAACATAATAACAACAATATTTATATTAGTAATTACAATAATAATAATAATAATAACAATAATAATAATAATAACCAAAATAATCACAATAATAACAATGACAATAATAATAATAATAATAATAATAACAACAACAACAACAATACTAACAATAATCACAACAATAACAATGACAATCATAATAATAATAATAATAATAATAATAATAATAATAATAATAATAATAATAATAATAAGAGATCCCAATAATAATAATAATAATAATAATAATCACAACAATAAAAATGACAATAATAATAATAATAATAATAATAACAACAATAATCACAACAATAATAATGACAATAATAATAATAATAATAATAATAATAATAATAATAATAATAATAATAATAATAATAATAATAATAATAATAATAATAATAATGACAGTAGTATTAAAAATAATAACAATAATATTACAATTAATATTAACAACAATAACAATAATAGTAATAATGACAATAATAATATTACATAAAATTAAAAAATTCTTACAAATATTTGTTGTCTGGCCGCTACTTCTTGTTATTTCTTTCCTCTTCCAGCTTCTCTTTTTCTCTTCTTTATGTTCTGTATTTACAGGTTGGTTGTGGTTTGGTTGTTGGTTTTGGTTGTTTGGTTGAATAATGGGGGAAATAATAGGGAAATGTGGGTTAAATAAGGAGAAAGCAACTGCTAAAGGTGTAGCGCTCTACAGTGCCATGTCCCATCCGTCAGCTGACTTTTTTGCTTTTTGTCATAATTGCTTTGTCCCAATATGTTCATTCCCAATGTTGAATTTGAATTTAAGTCAATTGCTTTCCTTATTTTGTCACATACACCACAGTTATATTTGATTTTTTTTTAGACCAAGTCGCTACATGGTGTAGCAGTTGGCAAATTTTATAATTTTTTTTTTTACTTTTTGTCCTTATCTGATAAAGTGGGACCCATGTTTGACCGGGTGGATGGAAAGTAAAATGAGGCAGCCGCTTATGGTTGTAGCGGTCGGTAATAATTGTAATAAAAATAATATTAATATTAATAACAATAACAATAATATTATTATTATTATTATTATTATTATTATTACCTTAAATTTAATTAATATTATTTATTGTTTTATTTATTAAATCAAACATTTCATAAATTATTGAGAATTTTAGATCAATCCCCCATTAAGATGCCATAATTTATTATAAGTTTAGTATTTAAATAATAATAATAATAATAATAATAATCTTATTATTATTATTATTATTATTAAAGTCAAAATATTTTTTTAAAAAGAAACCTTTTTTTTCTAACAAGTGACTTAATAATGGGACAATGGAAGGAAGAACCAAAGTGACACTAAGCCGCTACATGGTGTAGCGGTTTCCTTTTTTTCTAATAAGTGACTAGATAAATGGGACAATAATGGAAGGAACAACTGACTTAATAATGGAACAATGGAATGAACTTAATAATGGGACAATGCAGTAACAAAGTCGCTACATGGTGTAGCGGTTTTCTTTTGTTGTATAAAAGGTCACAAAGTGGGACCCATTTACTACTGTGTTTGACCAGCTGGGACCCACTTATTATTTTAGAAGCCGGGACTACACGTAGCGGCCAGGAGAGAAATCCTTCCAATCTCAGCCTTTTATTAAATTGATCTACGGCTGACAAGTTGGCTGTCATGAATAGTGATCTGGCAACCGGTTGCCATGGATTGGTTCCAATATATACATATATATATATATATATATATATATATATATATATATATATATATATATATATAAACCCCAAGAAATAACAAACATTTTAGTATTTGATTGAGAATTCAATCATTCATAATTCTATCCCAACACATTACTTGATTTACTTCCACCATTTCCAAATTAAATTAAAATAAAATAATTTTTTCATTCATAAAAATTACATATTTTCCAAGATATATCTTTTGCAATAAATACCCTTGTTCCATACACTTAAAAGTACCCACTCATTCCTTTAGCAACCCATTTTTGCCTTCGTAATATCACTTGTAGCAACATAAATGACGCCAGGCTGGATAGTGATTATCCGGCGGGCTGAGATGGGATGAACTCACAGATTGAAGAATAAGAGGTTCACCAAAAAACACAGAGAAAGCTCTCTCTAATGTGTAAATTTATATTTATCAAAATCAAAATTTGTTAATATATCCCACGAGCTGGGTATTTATAGCTTTTACAAACTTTCTGCCCAAGGTATAAATCTGCCCAAGCTACTCGAAAATAACTAACAGAATCTACCTAGAGATATGAAAAAAATCCTAACAAACTTCCTAATTTTATGGAAACAAAACATTTAATTATAAAGGAAATAAACAATAGCAAATAACAAATCAAATTTTTGAAAATAACTAATCAGACTTCTGAATTAAAGATGCCAATTATTTCAAAGCTGAAGCCCTCAACGATCCCTTCTTCCGCCTTGAATCCGAAGTCGATTTGAGCCCAAAGCCAAAGCCGTCAATGATCCCTTCGGCGACGATCAACTAACTCATGATATTCTAAGGCCATTAACATGTGATCTGATAATTCGGTCTCTTCGGTCTCAGATCCTCCTGCATCAGTAAATTAGCAATGAAACACCAAAACAATGACCAATTTTTTTCTTTCTTACCCTTACCCTTGATGTTTTTCATATTCATGATTCTACCCATTTTTCTTTACCGTCGACATTAAAAGAAGACGAAGCAGCAACTCTTTTGACGTGGAAAGCAAGCCTTGACAACCGAAGCCAATCATTGATGTCTTCATGGGCTAGAAGCAACCCTTGCAGTGATTGGACCGGAATTAGTTGCCACAAATCTAGAAGCCATGTATCCCATATAATCCTCCAAAGTTATGGTTTAAAAGGTATTCTTCGCGATCTTAAATTCTCATCTTTCCCCCATCTCCACACCCTTGACCTTTGTGACAACGCACTCCATGGGAATATCCCCTCCCAAGTTGGTAGCCTTTCCAAGCTCAAAAACCTACTTATTTCTATCAATCGTATCTTTCCGGAGAGATTCCATCAGAGATAGGGTTGCTCAAAAACCTTGAATTTTTTTTACGCTTTTCAACATCAATTCATTGACACAATTCCACAAGAGAAAGGGATGCTCAACTCTCTTAGAGAATTATATTTCTATACAAACAACATGACCGGTTCTATCCCAGCTGCTATAGGAAACTTGCTCAACCTAACCGTCTTATACCTCTACGAAAATCAACTTTCAGTGTCTATCCCACAAGAGATACAAATGTTGACGTCTCTCGTAAATGTTACACTCTCGACAAACCATCTCACCGGGTCAATCTTGAGTACTATAGGGAGCCTGGGTAATTTAAAATATCTCTATCTCTTTGAGAATAAGCTCACGGGACAAATCCCTCAAGAAGTTGGCATGCTCGGGTCACTTAGGGAACTGAGTTTGTATAACAACCATCTCACCGACTCAATCCTGACTATTATAGGGAACATGAGTAGATTAATCTACCTCGGATTTTTTGACAATGAACTCACAGGACCCATCCCTTCCCAACTGAATAATCTTACACATTTAAAAGCTTTGTATTTATCTAGCAACAATCTCACCGGTCGTTTGCCCGATGATATATGCGGTAGATCACTTGAATATTTTGCTGCTTCTAGCAATTATTTAACAGGCTCGATCCCCAAAAGCTTGATAAATTGTTCAAGTTTAAATGACGTTAGGCTTCAAGGAAATCAAATTACAGGGAAATATTTTGAAAGATTTTGGCATTTACCCCAACTTGTCTTATCTTGATTTCAGCCGTAACAATTTCTATGGTGAGTTATCCTTAAATTGGGGGCTCTTCCGTAATTTGCCAAGCTTAAATATTTCCAACAATAATCTGACTGGAATTCTGCCATCTGAGCTTGGCAAGGCAAGTCAGCTACGTAGACTTGATCTTTCATCAAATCATTTCGTTGGTGAAATTCCTAGAAGTTTTGGAGATTTAAGCTTTTTGTTTGAACTCTTTCTTCAAGAGAATAAGCTTTCTGGTTTTGTTCCTCCTGATATTGGTGAACTCTACAGTTTACAAAAGCTTAACTTGGCAAATAATAATCTTAGTGGTCCGATTCTAGAACAACTAGGTGGCTGCATGAAGTTACAGAGTATGAGTTTGAGCATGAACAGATTTACCCAAGATATTCAATATCAAATTGGAAATTTACGGTATCTTCAATATCTCGATTTTAGTAAAAACTTGCTTGTGGGCGTGCTGTTGTCCCCGAATAGGTATGACAAATACGCGCAAGTATACGCGGTCAACAAGTAATAAAGAGTAAGTAAAGATCGTTCCCACGAAAAATTAATTGATAAAGGGTCGCCAAATCACTAGTCCATAACCATCTCAGTCTTATCTAAACGAGCGGTCAAGTGTTTAAAATTAAAACTAAACAATTAATTTAAACTTAACCTAATTAATCCTATAGTAAAATCAGATAATGAAGATATGAGATCTCAATATCCCCTAATGATTCATCTAAGTCAACATACTTCCAGTTAGGTCAAATTAATCGTCACAAATCGTTAGCCGAGAACACGAAAGTGAGATAAGGCCATCTTTCAATGCACCTAATCCATATCACATACAATCCACAGATGATAGAACGCATATGAACACCCACATTATCTAAACCCCTATATGTCTATGTGATTTACAAATAATTAGGGTTTAAGTCCAAGTTCTCAATTAACTACGAGTGGCGCTTCGGTATATGTCCATCCTAAGTGTAAATCATACATCCAACGCCATGTAGACATACAATCGCCCGCTACTATGATTAGATCAAAACCCATATTTTATCTTTCAAGTCCATATAGGTTATCGCAGTAATTGGTCGCGAATCAATTAAGCAATGAAAGCACGAATCGTAATAGACAGTCACATAACAATCAATAAAACCAACATGGAAGCATATCAATATAAACTACTCAAAAGGTCCATTGAAATCTTAAAATAGAGTTTAAGATATCATAATGAAGCACATCTATCATCCACAAGTTGAATACACATCATGAGATTACAAAATAGGAAGAAAAGAGAGTCTAAAGATAGAAAATGCAAATCTAAGTCTTCAAGCTCCAATATTGAGTCTTCAATGCTATCCACTTGTTTCAATTCTCTCCAAACAAAACTCTAAAAACTAACTAATTAAACCTAACTTTAATCTACTCCTAACCTAATCTAGACAAAGAATTGAAAGGAAAAAGGAAAGGAAGAACTATATTAAGCTAGGGCTAAGACTCCCAAAGGGAGGATATATCTCTTATGTGCCAAAAATGAGCCCCTTATAGCTTCCAAGCCAAGCCCCGTTCTGTTTAAACAAAAGTTAACTTTTTGGTCATCAGGGGACAGGCGCGGCCGCGCGCCATTAAGCCTTGAGGAGGGCGCGGCTCTGCAGGTTGCTCATTGGCCTCTGTTTCTGCTGTATTTCTCTGCTCCATCCCCATGCCTGCCTTTTTGCATCCTTTAAGCCTCATAGCATCATCACATTTCATTTCCCTTCACCCATGTCATCATCATGCCTTAAGCCCTTCTGTGCTTTGTCCTTTTTTAGCAATCTTTTGCCCTTTTTAGCTCAATGCACCACGAGGAGTTCCAAAATAGGAAATCTACAAAACAAAGTAAAAACACATGAAAAGCACAATGATACTTGAGTTTAAGCAACAAAACAGGCTAGATAATATCTGAATAAGTGGTCGTGAAAACCACTTATCAAATACCCCCAAACTTAGTTGCTTGCCCTCAAGTAACCAAAACAAAACCAAACAAAAGATGCAATGCAGTATCTACAATGAATGCAACCTATCTTATCATGAATGTGAATCCAAGTCTCAGTCAGAATTTATATTCAAATGAAATGCCTCAGAAAAAATTACAAGACAATCAAACAGGAGGCTACCCAAGACAAGACCATAAAGCATATTCTTGGAAATCCAAACCTGTCAGCACTGATGTAGTGTGTGTGCCTAGCAACCATTAAACATACTTTCGAACAAATATATCACATACTATGCTTCTTAGGGGAAAAACAAGTTTCAACTCAAGAAAAGCAGTAAATCAGATAAGTTCTAACTAAGACCATGCATCACTTAAGCTAAGAGTCAACAAGGGGTTTAATATGCTTTTTTATTTACTCACGAAGGTATTTTTGCACTTTCCTGTGTACACAAACAACTGTGCAATGCCTAGTCCTCTTAGGCTTTTTAATGATACCCGTGTAGCGAGCTTTCGACCAACGACTCCCAAACCCGAAGGCCTTAGGGCGCTGGGTGTAGAGACACCCCTAGGGCTTACTTGCTCGAATATCAAAGGCCACAGGATTCGACGTAGCCGAAGTGTTTTATTCACAATCAATTTTTTCTTTTTCTTTTGCTTTTCTTTTCTTTTTCTTTTCTGCAACTGGCAAGCCTACCCCCTGTTTCCCCCAAACTTAAGCTTTTTACAGTCTAGTTATTATCATATGATCACTGAACTCTTTTATTAAAACATAGATTTCTCACCAGAAGATAAGTATGTGAAAATTTAAACTAAGCATATCATGGTGGTTACTCTAGAGTGCTAACCGGTTACACAGTAGCTGACAGATAAGGATTTACAAATATGACATTATAAGCAAGCTTAAGTCTTAAATCGGTTCAATCAATTAAGTAATTTTAGTTACCTCATAGGCCAAGTAAATAACAAATCAACTGAAACTGGATTCATGCAATATGTCCTAACACAATTGACTAAAACAAAAACAAAAAATTTTGAAAATTTTGACAAATTTTAACAAAACACGACCTACATGCACTATATGACTAAATAAAATGCAATATGATATGAATACGACCTACATGCAAAATAAACCCTAATACCCCCAAACTTAAAGTGTTCAATTTTCGCATTGAAGGTAAAAGGTAAAAAGGAACTCCCCTAGTCGGCTTCGTCGTCCCCCTCGTCCTCGTCGTCCTCTTCTTCGGCTTGTTTTGGAGGTGTGTCTGGAGGAGGGTAGGCGGCAGCGGATCCATATATAGGGAATTGCACCTGCACTCCCATCTAGCCAAAAGCTTGGGACAATGGCCCACAGAAATCTGTCGTGGAGGCCTAGAAGTTCGTGCTCATGGCATCCATCTTGGGCTGCAATCGCCTCTCCATCCTATCTATATGCTCATGAACCGTGTGGGAGGACTCAGACTGCGCTGGTGGCACCCTCTCAGAAGTCTCCCCTGCCTCTCTCTGCTCTGGCAATATAAACCCCGCTCCCTTAGGATGAGATTTGCCTCCTTTCCATACTTTGAATGATTCAATGGTAGGGTGGTCAATGGTGCTCATGGGCATCTGCATCGGCTCGGCGCCAATCCACATAACTCCATTTGTAATACAAAGCCTGGTGATCACTGATGCATGTGGGATACTCACTGAATTACCGCCTCTCAAAAATCTGCGGATTGAATTGTTAATCACGTATCCCAAGCCAATCTTCTTTCCCTTGATGATCCCATAAAGCAACACAGCTCTGTCCTTAGTGACCTCATTCTGATGCCGTGTTGGCATCAGATTCGCACATATAAAGCTATACCACGCCTTTCCATATCTGCTCAAGGCAGCCTGGGGGAAATGTAGCTTTTGATCAGTGCCCTGCTTCAGTTTCCATGTAGTGCCTGGCATGCACAGATACTCACAGATAGCATCCAACTCTGATCCCCACTCCGTAGCATAAAGGGACTCGGGATGATCCAGTGCAATATTCGGTAAACTGAATAGCTCGTTGATGCTCTCCTTGGCAAAGGACACTTCACATCCCCGCACGAGTATCTTGTTGGACTTTTTGAATTTAGCATTGGCATAGAATTCTTGAACCACAGATATGGATGCTGCCATAGGATCCTCACAGAAAAGATTCCAGCCCCTCCTTTTGATCATAGCTGCCATATGCCCGTCCAATTTCATGTCAGGCGATAATCCTCGCTCTAATACAAATGTTCTGCCTACCAAAGCGTCGTGGAAGAATTTCTGAGCCTTCAGACTAATGAACTTGTGATCATCGTAATCGATGCCACCTCCCCCTTGCTCAGAATCGCTGCCCATTGAGGTAGATTCTCTCCTACTACGCTTAGAGGCCATTTTGATTGAACAGGCAGCTGCACTTTTGTTAATCTTCTTCACCTACAACACTATTACCCCAGCCGAACGCAGATTATGTTCAAGCCTCTTAAATTCCAGCAACACTGCCCAAAAGTCACTCCAATTGATCACTATAATTTTTGCCCACTTATTCAATGTCCCTCTCTACTGCAGAATTTATGTTGATGAGGGATTCTAAGGTTCGTGAGGGATATATGAACGAGTTTGAGAGGATGAATGATGGGGAATTGATGAGGGAATTTGTAGTTGAGATGATAAAGAGGTTAATTTTAACTGGAACTAGGGTTTCAGCTGGAAAAGGGTTGTGAAGGGGATCGAAGATGAGGTTGTGGTGGGATTGAAGATTTGAACGTGATGGATTGTAGAGTGATGTAGGAATGAAAGAATTCGAGGGTTGGAATTAGAGAGATTGAGGTTGTGCTCGTCTGAAATGAAATGAAAGGGTGTGTTCAATATCTGCCAAGTTTTTACTTAACTCTGGGACAAAATACACGAGGCGCGACTGCGCGCCAACTTAGGCTTATCCAGGCGCGGCCGCGCAGATACCCAGATTTCTGATTTCTGCAGCTTTTGTCAAGCATTGAGGCTGGTCTTTGAGCTTTTCCTCATTTCAAGCAGCTTTAACCTGAAACATGCATACAAGATTTATCAAACCCTCTTAAACTACCAAAATTAAATATTAACTATTTACAACTAAGAGAATCAAACAAAGGGAGATATATGCATGTGAATTCCCAAAAATTTCTCTATGTGCGTATATGCAACATGCTAGTGCGTCAAAATATGTCCAATACTCTATAGTCCCAAAAAATTCACGCACTAATGCCTAAGCCCAAAAAATGAAGGCACTGAGCTCCCAATTTTACGAGCATTCAAAAATTTTCAACTAAGAATTAAACTACTTAGAATTAAACATGGGGGGAAAGAAATAGAGATAAACAAGTAGAATTAAACAAGTAGGGAGAGAGAGAGAGAATTGATGGGGTGCCTCCCATCGAGCACTCATTTTATAGTCCGTTAGCTGGACTTTGTCTTGCCGCCGCTATCCGATTCCTCGACGATATTTGAGTAACCCTCCATCTATTAGAATTGTCGTGTACGTTTGGAGGTTCCCCATCATGCGAGGCTTCGAATTTAAGTCGCCTAGCATATGATGTGCATATAAATTCCCCATTTTGAAATTCGGGGAGCTAGTCGCTTCTTTCGTTGTGTTCGTGAAGTGATCAGGGCATTGAGGCATAGACCACACAACGGGCTCTTCTTCCATTCTCTCTTCCTCGGACCACCATGGTTTTAAAAGTGCGAACTCACTCATATCCTTGAGATCCGTATCTGTGATGTGACTACCAAGGGGGCATAGGTGTACAAACTTCACTGGTTTTTCCAACTTTGGCGGAGAAGGCTCTTGGGGTGTTATCACTGTTGGCTCGCAATCAAAATTTTTCACGTCCCCAAGTGTCTCCTCGATGTCACCTTCTTTCAGTTCGTCCAGTTGCACGTGCATTTCTGGCTCTCCATCATTGTCAGCGTCCAAGTCATAACACCAAGTATTCTGAGGGCCTTTGCTCACGGCTTCCACTACTTGAGATAATTGATTCTGAAGATTCTGAGTCTTTATCCCTTGCTCAATCAATTCCTCTTTCATTAAGGCCATGCTAATTTGATCCACCCATTTTTTGAAGATTCTTAATTGATTGTGCTTGCTCAATCAAGGTCTCCTTCACTGATGCTATGCCACATCCCTCCTCCAAGCTTGCCTTTTCTGTGTCACCCTCAAAATCCATGTATTGAGGCTCATGAGTTGGAGTCTGGAATGTGCATTCTGGTGCGTATGCTGGATTTGGATCCCAGTATTGGTTTTGATAATAGCTCCCTGAGGCCTCTGGGTGATACCCAACATCTTGATGATAATCGAAATCTTCATTGTGGTTGAAGTACTCACCCCCAAACTGGTCTTGTCCAAAACTGATGGGGCACTGATGGCTCGAATAGTTTTTAGTACCATAGTCATAAGTCACTGCCGTCTCTCGACTCTGTTGGGTTGTAATAGTGTCCAACTTCTTCGAAAGAATCTCTAGTTGTGCTGATAGTGTAGCAATTGGGTTGAGTCCATCATTATATGTTTCCCTTAGTTAATCTTTCCTTGTGTAAAACCATGGATAAGCACTGAGATCCATTGTACCTGAAAAGAGAATATAGGAAGAGAATTAAAACTAAAAAAAATGTTTAAATTAAGACTATTTTGATTTAAACTAATGTTGGCAAACAGTTATCAAATTAATTTCCCGGCAACAGCACCAAAAACTTGTTGTCCCCGAATTGGTATAACAAATACGCGCAAGTATACGCGGTCAACAAGTAAGAAACAGTAAGTAAAGATCGTTCCCACAGAGAATTAATTGATAAAGGGTCACCAAATCACTAGTCCATAACCATCTCAGTCTTATCTAAACGAGCAGTCAAGTGTTTAAAATTAAAACTAAACAATTAATTTAAACTTAACCTAATTAATCCTAAAGTAAAATCAGATAATGAAGATATGAGATCTCAATATCCCCTAATGATTCATCTAAGTCAACATACTTCCAGTTAGGTCAAATTAATCGTCACAGATCGTTAGCCGAGAACACGAAAGTGAGATAAGGCCATCTTTCAATGCACTTAATCCATATCACATACAATCCACAGATGATAGAACGCATATGAACACCCACATTATCTAAACCCCTATATGTCTATGTGATTTACAAATAATTAGGGTTTAAGTCCAAGTTCTCAATTGACTACGAGTGGCGCTCCGGTATATGTCTATCCTAGGTGTAAATCATACATCCAACGCCATATAGACATGCAATCGCCCCCTACTAAGATTAAATCAAAACCCACATTTCGTCTTTCAAGTCCATATAGGTTATCACAGTAATTAATCGCGAATCAATTAAGCAATGAAAGCACGAATCGTAATAGACAGTCACATAACAATCAATAAAACCAACATGGAAGCATATCAATATAAACTACTCAAAAGGTTCTATTGAAATCTCAAAATAGAGTTTAAGATATCATAATGAAGCACATCTATCATCCATAAGTTGAATACACATTATGAGATTACAAAATAGGAAGCAAAGAGAGTTTAAAGATAGAAAATGCAAATTTGAGTCTTCAAGCTCCAATATTGAATCTTCAATGCTATCCACTTGTTTCAATCTTCTTCTCTCAACAAAAATTTAGAAACTAACTAATTAAACCTAACTTTAATCTACTCATAACCTAATCTAGACAAGGAATTGAAAGGAAAAGGAAAGGAAGAGCTATACTAAGCTAGGGCTAAGACTCCCAAAGGCAGGATATATCTCTTATGTGCCAAAAATGAGCCCCTTATAGCCTCCAAGCCAAGCCCCGTTTTGTTTAAATAAAAGTCAACTTTTTGGTCATCTGGGGACAGGCGCGGCCGCGCGCCATTAAGCCTTGAGTAGGGCGTGGCCACGCGGCTCTGCAGGTTGCTCATTGGTCTCTGTTTCTGCTGTATTTCTCTGCTTCATCCCCATGCCTGCCTTCTTGCATCCTTTGAGCCTCGTAGCATCATCACATTTCATTGCCCCTTCACCCATGTCATCATCATGCCTTAAGCCTTCTGTGCTTTGTCCCTTTTTAGCAATCTTTTGTCCTTTTTAGCTCAATGCACCACAAAGAGTTCCAAAATAGGAAATCTACAAAACAAAGCAAAAACACATGAAAAGCACAATGATACTTGAGTTTAAGCAACAAAACAAGCTAGATAATATCTGAATAAGTGGTCATGAAAACCACTTTATCACGTGCTACCTCCACAGCTTGCAAAGCTAAAGAGTTTAGAGATGCTTAATCTTTCTCACAATGAGCTCTCTTGTTTCATTCAATCAGTCTTTGATGGAATGGTGAGTCTGACAACCGTTATTGTATCCTACAACCAGTTCAAAGGTCCTCTCCCCAACATAAAAAAATTTCAAGGTGATCTAGAAGAGGCATTCAAAAACCACAAAGGTTTGTGTGGTAATGTAACTGGTTTGATTTCATCCTCAAGTGGAATCATTCAAGGAAAGAGCAAAAACATTGTGATCTTAATTACACTTCCACTTTTGGGCTTTTTATTCCTATTACTTTCTGTTGTTGGGATAATTTTTTATTATTATCGAAGAGTGAAAAGCAATGTACAATACACAAGTACTGAAGTTATAAATCAAAATGTGTTTGCCATATGGAGTTATGATGGAAAGATGGTTTATGAAAGCATCATTGAAGCCACAGAGAACTTCAACTTAACATATTGCATTGGGGAGGGAGGATATGGAAAGGTATATAAAGCTGAGTTGGAAAGTAGTCAAGTTGTTGCTGTGAAGAAGTTTCATGCGTCACAAGATGGAGAGCTTGGGAATGTTAAAGGTTTTACTAGTGAGATGCGCGTTTTAACAGAAATACGTCATCATAATATCATAAAGCTTTTTGGTTTCTATTCGCATCCACTACAATCTTTGTTGGTATATGAGTTTTTGGAAGGGGGAAGTTTGGCAAAAATATTGGGTAACAATGATGAAGCAATGTTGTTAGATTGGAGAAAGAGGCTAAATATTGTTACTGGTGTGGCGAATGCTTTATCATATATGCACCACGATTGTTTGCCGCAAATAGTTCATCGAGATATTTCGAGCAATAATATATTATTGAATCCAGATTTCGAGGCCCACGTCTCTGACTTCGGCATTGCTAGATTTTGCAAGCCAGACTCATCTAATCAGACATCGTTTGCTGGAACATTTGGATACACAGCTCCAGATAAGTACTTTTATAAGGAGCTTTAAGCCTTTAAGTAATATTTATATAGTTATTTAATTAATATACTGTTAGTTCCCAGAGGGCACACAATAGATCTAGAAGGGGGGGTTGAATATATCCTTTTCAATTTCAAAAGTCTTTTTCATTTTATTTTGTATTGCTAAGTAATTAGTATATGACAAACATAAGAATCATTTCAAGCACATCGGAATAAGTTAAAGATCCCCTTCATAGATATTTTGTTAAATATTGTTCTAGAGTTAGTTTAGGTGTAAGTGGTTATTACATTCATAGCAGTTATAGCAGTTATAGGTACATAAATTAAATGACTGAATGTAAATGACACAAGGGATTTTAAGTGGTTCAGAGACTCAAGCTCCTAATCCACTCTTCTGCTTCAACAAGCAAGGATTCTACTAAGGAAATGAGTAACACTTGAATCACAAAGATTTCTTCAAGACCAGCAGCCTTGGAACTTCAGTTCACTAAGAACTCTTCAAGTCCAGCAGACTTGGAACTTCAGTTCACTAAGAACTCTTCAAGTCCAGCAGACTTGGAATCTCTTGTACCCTCTGGTACAGTAAGTCCAACAAACTTGACTTTGATTTAGTCCCTCGGACAAGGACCTATCAGGCCCTGGCTTCTTGTTGATGTTGTTGTTGGTGCTGAGCTGCTAAGATGACTTGAGGCTTGTTCATCCTTTGATACTTAGCAGCTTGGTGTGATCCTCCTTAGATTCTGCATCGAGACTGGATCACCTTTGATGAACTGCTAAGATGTTCATGAAGCTTGACATCTTTGAATACTTAGCAGTCTATCACTTCTTCTTTGGTGCAGCTGATCTTGTGGTTGATGCTTGTATTCATCTGATCTCAGCTTTCCACACTTTCACCACTTGGGGTCTGCTAGGTCTTTGTACTTTTGGTAGACTCCATCTGGTACTTAGCATCCCCTGAATCTTGGTTAACTTGTATGCAGATTTGGTTCTGCATCTGTTCTTCTTCAGCTCTTGGTTATTCATGGTGATTCGTCAAGTGACTCTTTGGATCTTCTTTCTGGTATGTCACTCTTCTTACTGTCTTCTTGGCCTTCTCGGCTCTCAGCTTAGATGCCTTTCTGATTGGCATTCTCATTGTTGTTGAGTGAAGCCTTTATCAGTTAAAGCTCTTCTCTTAACTTGCTTCACTTCTACTTTCGTAATCTCACTGCCACTAAGACATATTCTGTTCAGCTCTGTAGAACTCGTAGAGTCAACAACTCAATCACTCAACAACTCTTGCATCTTTGAAGCTTCAGCTGTTATTTACCCTTCCATCAGCTTCCCGTTGGAATATAGCCGTTGAAAGCTATTTGAATTTCTTCGCAGATCTCGAGTTATTTGGTGCAGACTGCTGATTTGACGTGACAGCCCCTTTTTGACTTTTCTGACACAACAGTCTGCTATTTCACCTACCACTTCAGAGATGTCACTTTAATGAGTCAGGCTGGTAGTCACCATTATTTCTCCTTTCTAATTCCTCGATTAGAACCACAGGAGTTGTTCTTCTGCATCGATGCTCTCAATCAGCAACTTTCGAATGTCAATCCTTATATTGAGACGTTGCCAAGGCTTCAATAATCAGATGACCAAACTCTACGATTCTGATGCAGATGACCATGAGCTTAATCGTAGTTTGTCTGTTGAATGTTGCTCGTTGACTGGTTGAGACAACACTACGATTCTGAGAGTGTTTTTTGGATTGACAATGTAGAACCTCTCCTTCTTTACTTGTACAGTACTTTCACACTTCCGCTTAGGGGTGCTCAAAAAATTCAGTTTTCTATTTTTTACCAAACCAGTTGAAACTGATACCGGCAGTACCGATTTTTTTGGATACCGATTTTTTGGTTTTTTATACTTTTCGGTACCGGTACCGGTAATAAAAATATTGGATTTGGTAAAAATCGAAAAATCACAAAGCTGTACCAACAGCAGCAAACAAAACAGATCGACAGCAAGTTAGATATCAGTATCATGATTGGAAAATGTTATTAATATTTAATGGTTATACTACATCTAATGATTACGAAGCTGATCTCGCTATTGTGGCATTTTCATACTATCATCCATGACAATTATAGTTAACAACAAGTTTTTGTTGATTATAATATATTAATCATAAATATTTTATTAATTACTAGCTATAATTCCAATTTAGTAGCCTCATTTCTTAGTTTTAAAAAAGTTTGTTAATATATAAAAAAACTATTTAATTATTGTGGTATAACCAAAAATCGAACCGAAAAAACCGGTACCTACTTTGTACCGAGCGGTACCAAAACTGATTTTTCGGTACCGGTACCGGTTCTTGGTTTTTCGGTATTTTCTGATCGGTACCGGTTCAGTTTTTTTGGTACCAGTTCAATTTTTTACCGATGAGCACCCCTACTTCCGCTTGCCTTGACTTGCATTAGGAACTGACAACTTGTCAAAATGCTCTGGCCCTTCTGGTTTTGCAAGACTCTTCTGATTAGTCATGCTCAGCATTTTCTTCACTTTTCTCTATGATCTCCCGTTCACATTACATGGTGAGGCTGAGCCATACTTAATCCTATTCATCTATTCTTTATAGGTTGGCCAGTATCTCTAAACAAACAGCATCAGTTCCTGCTTCTCATCTGGCAAGTACTACGATCATGGTCACACCCAAGATCGTTGTCTTCTGATGTCTTGACAGACACTGCACGTGCTAACTTCCTTTAGTCAGCTACTCCATCTAAAGTTTCTTTACGATTGTTTGTGGAAGGCTTCTCCTGAATGGCTTCACTTCTCAATTAGGATGCTGATTAAGTTGGTGCTTTGATTTTCTGATTGCTTGCAGACCATTCGGTGAGTGCTCTGTGGCTTTCTTCAGGTAGATTGCATATTTACAGCTCTGACCAGAGGCTACATTCTTTGGAAACTTTGGGAGTGCTTATTTGATGAGAATAGTATTGTCTCTACGATTCTTCCTTTGCGTTGTGAGCACTTGATGGACTTTGTCGAGGCCTTAGTTCTGCAGACTACGATCTTGCTTTGGTTCTGCAGACAATACGACTCTGAGAGCAGATCATATGACAGACTACTATTTCTGCCTTAACACTTGCTGTCCTTGTCTGATCTAGCTCGACTACGATTTCTGCCACTGATATGATCAGTAGACTCCACGACTTCCAGTGTGGCCTACGATTCTTGACTTGGCTTCAGCAGACGCTCAACCAGGGCTTAGACAGGCTGTCTCCACGATTCTGAACATGACTTCCTCGATAGACTACGGCTTCGAGAAAGTCCTTATCGACACACCACGATCCTGCCTTGTCTCTCCTGGCAGACTACGAACTTCGAGAACTACTATCCTCACAGACTACGATTCTGCCTTGATAGTCTCCGAGTCTTCCTTGTCTCTTCTGGCAGACTACGAAGGCTGGTGCAGTGCTCGACGATCAGACATGCCTATCTATTACATTGCATAAGATCAACCTAACAAGCTTGATCTTTCTATATTTAGTCATTGTACATCATATTCTTTTGAAGGACTTTACAAAGCTGTTTTGTTCATGTAGGATCAACCTAACATATTTGATCATTTCATTCTAAGTCCTTGTACATATATTCCTATTATCTATTTAAGGACTTTACAACTTTTATCAATGCAGACATATTTGCATATTCATTCATTAAGATCATAATCAAATCTTATATAAATAGGAATAGCAATCTCATGCTTATTCCTAATATATATTATTGAAGTAGAACTATATATATATAGTGTATTGTATTGCAGAACTTGCTTACACAATGGAAGTGAATAAGAAGTGCGACGTTTATAGCTTAAAAAGCGAACCAAAAATAAACCGGCTATAGCGACGATTTTTTCCGTCGCTATAGCATGCAAAGCCGACGACATAGCTATGATGACGGTTCGAACCGTCGCTATAGCTCAAAAAATCGTTGTTATAGTCGGTTCGTTCTTGGTTTACTATTTAAGGTTCGTTGTAGAAGGAGAACGTATATATATATATATATAAACACGCATATATGTGTGCAAGTGTATGTGAACCGTGTGTGTGACGTGAATGAAAACGGAAAAGGGGCTAAGGCTTTATTAAATGATTGCATGTGCTTAGAGCATCTCCAAGAGTAGTAGCAAAAAAATTCTTCAAATTAAAGTTTGTTGACCTACATGACAATTTAAAGAGCATTATTTGCTACTTTTCATATTTTGTGACTCATCAATCTCTTCAATTTAATGAGTTGTACATCAAACCCATCAAGCATAATAAATGCTTTTAGCCTTTAATTATAGATTTGAAGAGTGAGAAGAAGGTTGCAGATTTGAAGAGTGAGAATGAGTTTAATTAATTAAATGAAACCCCATGTCTAATAGGATTAGAATGGTTGACCAATATCTATATAAGATGAGTCTTATAATAAATATATGTTGATGAAATTCTAATGGTTGGAGAGTACTCCTTTTCTATAGAAGAATAGAAAACTAGGGTTTAGCCAACCACCCTCCTTCTTGAAAATTCCTATTCCTTGGTAAATCACCTCTAGAGGTCAAACACTTGGGTGGCTAACGTTGATCAAAGGAAGGAATCTAATCCAAAATTTCAAGGAGATCACGAAAAATAAGGAGTTGAACTCGTACCTGTGAAAGCTTCGTTCTACAAGGTTATAATTACATAATTTCTTATTTATCGTTTTAAATTAATAATTTGCATAAAGGATGGTCCGGATAATGATTTTGTAGAAATTTTTAAAACTCTGATATACCGGAAATGATTTTTCTGATGTGACTCACCTATTTGAGTATCTTAAAGTGATTGAAGAGGTTATTGGAGATGCTCTTACTGTATGCCCAATTGAAAAGGAAACCGTTTTGGACTTTGTGCTTTGTCTGAATGAAACTTTGTGTCATGTGCTAACATTTGAAATTGAAACTTGGACTGACATTTTTGTTGGCAACATTCTTGCATAAACAAAAAATTGGTTGGCCAATCCGTGTGCTTCATTTTTCAATCTAGATCTTCCATTTTTCATCTATACAATCCGGATCATTGCTTTCAAAATCAGATTCCAAATTACCTTTTTGTCCTTAACTTCAAAACTCTATAAATAGGAAGGTTTTTCTTCATTTCTAACTTATCAATTTACAAAGCAAAGAAAAATGATATCTCATTGTCTACATTTTCTCCCAAGTTTTCTCTCTATCTTCTACTTCAAAGTTTTAATCCTTCGAATAAGATAAAATTGGTCAAAGTAGTTGAGATAAATTATTGAATTGTTATACTTATATTATCTCATACTTGCTTATATTAATAGATATACAAATATAAACTCTTATACAAATTTATATATATATATATATATATATATATATATATATATATTTATATTTATATTTTATTTATCAAATATCATATAAAAAGTCGGTACTTAGATACCGATATAATTAGGAAGTTATTTCTAAAATTCTCCGAACGGTCTAAGAGGGAAATGTGATAACTTTCTGTTTTCAATATTCATTGTCAACAAGAATCGAACTCTCAACTTCTATATTAATAAAAAAACTCATATCAGCGGACGAAGTGGTCATCAGTTAAAACATTGCAATTAACCACTAAAAAAACAATGTAACAATATATTTTATCCTTTATTTTCTATGCTTATTGTGATATTCATGAAGTATTTATTTAATTTAATTACGTGATGATGGAATTGTGATGCTAAATTATGAAATTTACAATTACTAATAAATTTTAAATAATCTATAATTATTATCATTATATTCACTAAAATTAGAAAAATATCTAGAAATTCAAAAAAAATTGCTTTGTTTTTCGTACTCCTTATTAAACATTGTAATATTATATATTTTCCTTAAATTTCAAAGTCCATGAAAATTCAAAAAACTTACACGAGCAGCCGTCAACATTAGTGAAGACTTGGAGTCACTTGAAAGAATACAAAAAAATTGGAAAAAATAATACCGCGTGGAGCACCCTATCAACGTTAAGAAGACTTGGTGTCAATAACATATTTATGTTCCATTCTGAAAGATAAAATAAAAAAATTATAACATTAATTACTATGTACATTTTTATTTTTATTATTTTTATTTTATTTATTAAAATTTTAAAAATAAAATTCAACGTAAAAAACAACAACTACAATAAAACATCAAAGACAATATGAAAGAAAGTAGGGGCTTTAACTAATTTGCCAACCCACTCTTTCTTAAAAGAATTTCATAGTGAAAAAACAAAGATTCATGTTTTGAGGGTTTAATCGTATAAAATCTAGAAATTATAACAAAAATATTTTATTTTTGCTTTGCTTTTCAAACTTAGACTCCTTATTAATTAATTAAATATTTTGTTTTGTTTTGTTTTATTTGAATATTCTAATTTATTAAAATAATTTATCATAACATAGAGAGAAGGGTCTAGGAGGAAAATGTGATAGCTTACTGTTTTCAATATTCATTGTCAACAAGAATCGAACTCTCAACTTCTATATTAATAAAAAAAAGTCATATCAGCGGACCAAGTGGTCATCAGTTAAAACATTGCAATTAACAACTTATTTTACAATTATTTTATAATTTGATGATGTGGTATACTCAATCTCAACTTTTATGTGGGGCCAAAGATTATATTGAAGTAATTTGTTCATCAATATGCTAAGGTGGAGTATATCACATCAATAAATTATAAAATAATTATAAAATAAGTTGTGTATTTAGTATTACTCAAAAAAACAATGTAACAATATGTTTTCTCATTTATTTTCGAAGTCAATGAAAAACTTGCACAAACAGCGGTCAACATTGGAAGACTTGGAGTCGCTTGAAAGAGTACAAAATTGAAAAAATTATCAAGTACCATACACTTAAAAGTCAATAGCCATGGCCTATGGGTGCAGATTTTTCCACAAGTGTATATTTTTCAATTTTAATTATTCCTTGAAAACAATGGGAAAAGACGTGGCTATGCATGCATGCAAATTTTCCACTAGTACATACTCAATTTCCAATTTCCAATTTTGCAATAAATACCCCTCTTCCATACACTTAAAAGTACTCGCTCATTCCTTCAGCAAGCCATTTTAATTTGCCTTCATAAAAACATAAATTAGCAATGAAACACCTAAACTATGACCAGCTTTTTTCTTTCTTACCCTTACCCTTGATGTTTTTCATACTCATGATTCTTCTACCCATTTCTTCTTCAGCGACATTAAAACTAGAAGGCGAAGCAGCAGCAGCAGCTCTTTTGACGTGGAAAGCAAGCCTTGACAACCGAAGCCAATCATTGTTGTCGTCATGGGCCGGAAGCAGCCCTTGCCGTAACTGGACCGGAATTAGTTGCGACAAAGCTAGAAGCCATCATGTATCCCATATAGTCCTCGAAAGTTACGGTTTAAAAGGTATGCTTCGCGATCTTAATTTCTCATCTTTCCCCCGTCTCCATACCCTTGACCTTTTTGACAACGCACTCTATGGGAATATCCCCTCCCAAGTTGGTAGCCTTTCCAAGCTCACTTACTTAGACATTTCTAACAATCGTCTTTCCGGAGAGATTCCATCAGAGATAGGGTTGCTCAAAAACCTTGAATTTTTTTACGCTTCTACAAATCAATTCAGTGGCACAATTCCACAAGAGATAGGGATGCTCACCTCTCTTAGAGAATTGTCTTTCCATACAAACAGCCTGACCGGTTTGATCCCAGCTACTATAGGAAACTTGCTCAACCTAACCATCTTATACCTTTTTACAAATCAACTTTCAGGGTCCATCCCACAAGAAATAGGAATGTTAAGGTCTCTCGTCGTTGTTGAACTCTCGGAAAACAGCCTGACGGGTTTGATCCCGTCTAGTATTGGAAACTTGCTCAACCTAACCATCTTATTTATCCACCAAAATCAACTTTCAGGGTCTATCCCACAAGAGATAGGAATGTTGAGGTCTCTTGTCGATGTTGAACTCTCGGCAAACCATCTCACCGGGTCAATCCCGAGTACTATAGGGAACCTGGGTAATCTAAAAAAGCTCTATCTCGATATGAATAAACTCACGGGACCAATCCCTCAAGAAGTTGGCATGCTCAGGTCACTTAGGGAACTGGTTTTGACTGCCAACAATCTCACCGGGTCAATCCCGAGTACTGTAGGGAACCTGAGTAGATTAATCGACCTCAGACTTTTTGATAATGAACTCACAGGACCCATCCCTTCTGAACTGAATAATCTTACACATTTGAAAGCTTTGGGTTTAACTCACAACAGTCTCACCGGTCGTTTACCCAATGATATATGCCTTGGTAGATCACTTATAAAATTTGCTGCAGCCCACAATTATTTCGTTGGTTCAATCCCCAAAAGTTTGAAAAATTGTTCTAGTTTATATGGCGTTGGGCTTCAAGGAAATCAAATTACAAGTAATATATCAGAAGATTTTGGCATTTATCCCAACTTGTCCTATCTTTATTTGAGCCATAACAAGTTATACGGTGAGTTGTCTCCAAATTTTGGACTCTGCCATAAACTGACAAGCTTAAACATCTCCAACAATGATCTGACTGGAAAGCTTCCATCTGAGCTAAGCAAGGCAATTCAGCTACAAAGACTTGATCTTTCATCAAATCACATTGTTGGTGAAATTCCTAAAAGTTTTGGAGATCTAAGCTTATTATTTGACCTATTTCTCGAAAATAATAAGCTTTCTGGTTTTGTTCCACCAGAAATTGGCAAGTTGTCCAATTTACAAAGACTTAACTTGGCAAATAATAATCTTAGTGGTCCAATTCCAGAACAACTAGGTGACTGCATGAAATTACAGAGTATGAGTTTGAGCATGAACAGATTTACCCAAGATATTCCATTTCAAATTGGAAATTTACTGTATGTTCAATATCTTGATTTTAGTCAAAACTTGCTCGTGGGCATGCTACCTAACCAACTTGCAAAGCTAAAGAGTTTAGAGATGTTTAATCTTTCTCACAATGAGCTCTCTGGTTTCATTCAATCAGTCTTTAATGGAATGGTGAGTCTGACTTCTGTTGATATATCCTACAACCAGTTTGAAGGTCCTCTCCCCAACATCAAAAATTTTCAAGCTGATTTGGAAGCGGCGTTCAAAAACAACAAAGGTTTGTGTGGTAATCTAACTGGTTTGATCCCTTGCTCACGTGGAATAATTCGCGCGAGGAAGAGCAAAAGCATTGTGATCTTGATCACACTTCCACTTTTGGGCTTTTTGTTCCTTTTATTTTCCATTGTTGGGATAACTTTTTATTGTCAGAGAAGAGTGAAGAGGAATGTAAAGGACGATACAAGCGAAGTTAAAAGTCAAAATTTGTTTGCCATATGGAGTTATGATGGAAAGATGGTATATGAAAGCATCATTGAAGCTACGGAGAACTTTAACTGTACATACTGCATTGGGGAGGGAGGATATGCGATGGTTTATAAAGCCGAGTTGCCAAGTGGCCAAGTTGTTGCTGTGAAGAAGTTTCATACGTCACAAGATGGAGAGCTTGAGAATGTAAAAAGTTTTACCAGTGAGATCCGTGTTTTAACCGAAATACGTCATCGTAATATCGTGAAGCTTTTTGGTTTTTGTTCGCATCCACTGCACTCTTTGTTGGTATATGAGTTTTTGGAAGGGGGAAGCTTGGCAAAAATATTGGGTAACAACGATGAAGCAATGCAGTTAGATTGGAGAAAGAGGCTAAATATTGTTACTGGTGTGGCGAATGCTTTATCATATATGCACCATGATTGCTCGCCACAAATAGTTCATCGAGATATTTCAAGCAAGAATATACTATTGAATTCGGAATTCGAGGCCCACGTGTCTGATTTTGGAATTGCAAAGTTTTGTAAGCCAGACTCATCTAACTGGACCTCATTTGCTGGAACTTTTGGATACGCAGCTCCAGGTAAATACTTTCTATGGCTTTAAGCTTTAATTCATTTTTATAGATATATTTAATTAATGCGTTATCGAAGGCAAAGCTATGGAAATTAAACTTGTTTTGTTAAAAATCAACATGAAAACATGATTTTATGTCTCTTAGTAATCATATATTGCTCTTTCATTTTCTTTTTACATGTGAAACTCAGACATGTAAAATCTGTACCTAACATTCACGCTTCCAAAATAAACTCACCTAACATTCACCCTTCCAAAATAAACTCACCTAGACTCCATCGCTCAGGGTTCCCTAACAAAAGCCCATCTTAATTACACATTTACAATACAATTAGTATTTGTAATGTGTTTCTTACTAGCACATTTGTAGCACTCGAACTATATTTGATCTTTAGTACAAACATACTAGTGACCAGTAACTTCAAAAAGAACCAATGTTTCTGAAATAAGTTCGCAAACATATAGTATTTATGAAAGATTCATATATATATATATATATATATATACACACACACACATAAATTTTAGGAACTCAAATAGAAACAAGAGTACTACATGTTTAATTAACTCTTTTCACTTCAATGTTTTTTTTCATTCCGTTTCTTTTTGTTTATGTACTTGTATTGCAGAACTTGTTTACACAATGGAAGTGAATGAGAAGTGCGACGTTTATAGCTTTGGAGTGCTTTTACTGGAAATGATTATGGGGAAGCATCCGGGTGATCTCATTTTATCTCTCTCGTCGCCAGCAACATTGACAGATGCATATGGTATACTATTAAAGGACTTGTTGGACCAACGCCTCTCAGTTCCGTTGGATCAAGTGGCTGAAGAAGTGATCATTGTTGCGAAGCTTGCTTTTTCTTGTCTACATCTAAATCCACAATCTAGACCCAACATGAAACAAGTTTCCGTTAGATTAACAAAGCAAATGCCTCCACTTCAAAGCTCACTAAATGTTATTACAGTTGGTCAACTGTTTGATCCTCAATGTTCAAAATCTTGAAGATCTTTGGTGCCCTGCACGCTTTATGTTAATGTGATAATCAGTTGCTATGTTAACTATAAGCATTTGTGAATTGTTTGTGGAAATGGGAATATATATGGTGGGTGCCGGGTGGAGTAATAAGGAAAAAGAATTGAAAAATTATTGGCTTAGTTATTTCTAAATGATTATGAGATCTGTCTTTTAAAGTTATGCACTTCACATGTTTGATTAAATTCTTCTTAGAGGCTGTGAAGTTTTAAAAGTGAATACTTGATGTTATTGTAAGCAAGAAAGTTTATGTTTATAAAATATGTGTCTCAAGTGGCTTAACTGAATTAGAAATGGTTTAGAAGTAAGTTTAAATGAATTGAGTAATTTTGGTTTTGTTAGAAAACTGATGTGGCTGAGCAGTTTTGAACCCATATAGAACCTGTGTGAAATATTTATTTGAACTGGTTTATATTTTTTAAAAATAGTTTGTCATACCTTCTATAACATGTTAAAAATTGGTTCCAATTGGATGTGTATAGGCTGAGTTAGAAAATTATAAAGTGACTACGAAAAAAATGCAAAATCTAGGAATTTTGGGCAGAAGCACAGTGCTGTGATAGAGCGCCGTGGCTCTGGTCCCCTACTCCAGTTTTTAATTCTTGTTCCGATTCTGTAGCCCAGGACGAAATTTTTTCCTGGCTCCGCACTTGTTATTCGACCTCAGACTTTTTGACAATGAATTCACAGGACCCATCCCTTCTGAACTGAATAATCTTACACATTTGAAAGTTTTACAGTTATCTAGCAACAATCTCACCATTCGTTTACCCAATGATATATGCCTTGGTGGATCACTTATAAGATTTGCTGCAGCCCGCAATTATTTCGATGGTCCAATCCCCAAAAGTTTGAAAAATTGTTCTAGTTTATACGATGTTAGGCTTCAAGGAAATCAAATTACAGGCAATATATTTGACCAAGATCAGAGTCTTAGAGAGGTTAACTGAAAATTGGGTTCTAGTATACTTGTGAGGTAAGGAAGAGACTTTCATTTCAAGACCAGATAGAATAGTTCTGAACTCAAAGGAAAAGTTCAACTAAGCTTGAAAAAGGAGCTGGGAGTTAGCTGTCCGAGATAGTTAAGTTGTGAATAGTTGTAAGTTCATCTTTAAAATTTTGTAAAGATTTCTCCGCATATTGAAGGAGTTTTTATTACTGTGAGTAATAGGATCTCAAGTCCTGGAGAGGAGCTTGAAACTAGACGTAGCAACATACCCGCGCTGTATGTTGTGAACTAGATAAATATATGTGCATTGTGTGATTTACTATCTTGATTATTAATTTCTGACACTGCAAATTAATTTAATAAATTCAAAATGATCTAAGATAATTATTTAAACGGTGATAATCTATTCAACCCCCTTCTAAATTATTATTGGACTCTCAATTTTATTTTATTATATTAGACCATTATTATTAATGAAGCTACATTTAAAGAATATGTTGGTAGGGTTCTTGGTTCCAAGATGTACTTCCTCGTATTTTATTTTATTATGTTGGGCCATTGTTATTGAAGTTAAGGCTATAAAATGATTAAACAGTTTGAACTCGATTCGTATTTGCTCGACTAAAAGTTCAATTCGAGCTCGATTCGAAATATAAATGATTCAAATATATATGAGTAAATTTTAAAGTTTGATAAATTACTCGAACCTCCTCAAATTATAATTTTCTTTTAATACTTGGATCATATTCGTTCTAAAAATTCAAACTGTTCGAGCTCGATTCGAGATCGTGCTCGAATCAATAGTTAAACGAGTCTCAATCAAATCTTATTTTATACTCGATAAATTTTGTAAACCAAATATGAAAAACTCAATACTCAACTCGACTCGGTTCATTTACTGCGAATAAGTTGATTATGTTTTGACACGTCTTGTGTTTTTAGTACATTTTTGAAATCATATACTCCCTTCATTCTAAATTATAAGATTATTATTGATTTTTAAAGGCCAATTTAAAACATTTATAAACTGAAATAACTCATTAAAAAATATAAAATAATAAATAATATTATTAGGTAATTTACAATATTCAAAATTGTATTGATTAAAATTAAAAAAATAGGCGTCAATTCTATGTTTAAAATTGTTTAAGTTAACTTTAAAAAATCAATAAGAACGGAAGAATCACATACATTTTTGCAAATGTATTAAAAAAAAAATCACAGCACATTGTCATTCCCCTTTGCACTTGTAAAATTATCTCACTCTATAATTATCAAGACAACATCCCAATTAGTTTATACTTGCCAAAACAATGGGATAGATAAAAGTTATAGTAACTAATTCTAAACTTAACAGAAAGTCTATAATATAACAGAAAGTCTAAACTTTAACTGTGGTTCTCGGTTATCAAACTATGTCCATTACTTTTCCTTTCCTACTAATTTTATCCCAAATTCTATTTACTATGACAAGGAGTAGTATGCTACAATCATAATATGGAGGGATTTTAATTTAGAATTAGGAAGTAGTTTGCTGCCTCATCCATTTTGTAGCTGACCACTTTTCTCCGCCCAGTACCTCGCATCCTCCATGTATGCTATTCGGATCCGATTGTCCATCTAGTCCCTGAAAGAAACAACACAAGTTACTTGGTCATTCCACAAGCCAACTTGAGGACATCTGAATATTTTTAGGAAATACAGAATTCCAGGTTAACAAACTGTCTGAGTGGACGCAGATATGTATTCAAAAATAAAAAAGTAAATACACAATCGAGCTTTTATGCAAGCTCCGTACGCCAATTGGCATTTTCATAGTTCTACTAAACCTTTGCTTTGCCAAAACAAAAAGCACTATTTGATGCTAATTTAGGATTTCCATTCCGGCAAACATTTGCCAGAAATAGCTTATAATTATTATAGAAAATCTGGAACATATCCTGATTTCCTGATGGTCTATGAAGAAGCCATTAACCATTTATTTTGATGTAGTACTTCAGTAATTTTTATAAACAAAAAATACTGACTTCATTTTGGTCTTTCTTTTTCCAAAAATTTTATCCCTTATTCTGAATAAAGCAAACCTTAATATTCTTATCCTAAAAAGCTATACTGGGTGGCAATAATAGCCGGAAACTTTGGAAATGCGAAGCAAATAAGCAGGAAGAGCCATTATATTATTGTTTCTATAAGCACTTTGAAATTTTTGACTTCTGTAGATGCTGCCAATAGACGCGATCAATAAAATAACTTGACCACTCGGCCACATTTTCGTCAACTAATATAAACTCAGAGAGCTACTTTATACATTAATTAATTACTAATAATATGTTCAGTCAGTTAATTAAGTAGTATGTGAAGGAAACGGACCATGCTCCAGAAAAGCACTGCATCTCCTTTAATAGGTTTCACACACATCCCTTTAACCATTTTCCCACCGCAGCTGCACTCTCCTGAACCAGCCTGGCATCAAGATATACCAAACAATCAATAAAATGATGCATGAATAATATGTAGATAAAGATATTTTAAGCTATGAAGGTTCAAAACATTGATGCTTAATGTATAGTCCACGTAAATAGAGATTAAAGAACCATATGAATAAATCCAGCTTTAATACAAGTCAACCCAACTTATGCCTTTACTCCCAAAGTAGTTTGTGGTAGGCTATCTCATATTGTCAAATACAGTTTTAAATTTTAGTGGTCAACCAAAAGACCATCATGCGAGTATCTCATATGATCAAGTCAACCCAACATGCCTTTACTCCCAACTAGTTTGTGGTAGGCTATCTCATAGTGTCAAATACAGTTTTAAATTTTATTGGTCAACCAAAAGATCTTCTGATTAATCATGTGATTTAGAGGGCATCAAAGCCTAATTGCCGGGCCATCCTATGTCCCTTGTAGCCTAAGCACAAGGGCGGCAGGCGCGAGGCAAGTGTCATTTTGAAATGAGGCCCATAATGTATGAAATACAATAAATTATTATAACGTCAGGTTGTAAAAGCGTCCCTCCAAGTTAACAACCAATTTCACTTTGGCCCTTTAATGAAGTGGCAAAAATCTCATTTAAGTGGTCAATTTGATTCAATTGAGTCCTTCATGGCAAAGATCTCAATTGAGTCGAAGTCGTAGTGAGAAGTCAATTAAACCAAATTGGCCACTTGAAGGTCCCAACTGAGATTTTTGCCATATAAAGAGCCAATTTCAAATTGGGTGGCAACTTGGAGGGACATTTTTGCAATTCCGCCTTACCATAATTCAAGACATTCAACATTTTCATTGACATTTAAGTATCAACTACTATCATGCTCAAACAATTTATAAGCAATTCATCAAATAAAAGCATATATAAAAACTAAAAACACAAGTCCAGAAAAGATCCATTAATATAGATAATCGTTTAATTCACCAAAAGTAAGAGAAAGTAAGAGGATAAATAAATTCCAGATTCAGTTCAAAAATCTGTCACCCTAAAACGTCGAAGAAGACGACTTTTTGTCATGATCACGGAGATAGACGAAAATCCAAAAGTCGCGCAGGAGAGTCAACAATGGTAGACAAAGTTGCACATATCGCGCAACTGTTTGTTGTATTTTTTGTTTTGGACTTTTGATTTTCTAATTACATTTTTAGATTTGTTGATTGGTTTTTTTTTTTTTGCATGTTTGGGTTTTTCTTGTCTTTTTAAATTAAGTTAGGTTGATCCCCAGGCACACCTTACTTAGCAATTCGCCTTGAGCGAAGCGCAAAAGTCGCACATTGCCTTACCTCGAACCTAGGCATGCCTTTGACAACTATGGTTTGCAGGATAATGACTATGGATCATTCCTTCTACCCACACATGTACCTAAATATATATATATCCTTCCTCACTTTAATACATAAAACCAAGTCTATATAGCAGGTCATATACATGTCCAGGTCAAGTTAAAAAAACTAATACAATAGTAGCAACTAGTGGAAAATGCATTAATTTTTTTGTAAAGTTGTGCAAGAATACTTGGTTTTTAACATCAATGAGTACTTTAAACTTTTAAATTCAAAGAGCACCAAAGTTTGAAATGCAATTACCACAGGAAAGAATGTTTCCCCCCCTTCAACATTATCACTTAAATACATGAGCATTGTTGCTACTCTTTGACCTCCACGCTTCAAGTTAAACTGCAATTAAAAGCACTTTCATGAGAAAATACGCAGATAAAATGATACAGGCAAAAGTTATGCCATCAATATCATAGACTAAGCAGTAACAAAGATGTATGCAAGGTGCAAAACACTTACTGTATCAGAGAAATAGTCATGATGGGGTCTGTAAAATTGGTTTCTTTCGTACCTGTGCTTCTGCAGATGTTAGCCTTGATACTAAAACATATTAGTATTCCCATTGATATGAAGCATTTGATAAACAAGTCAGTCAGAAACCCACCGTAACACTTGGATGAGTTCTCCATTTTCAATTGGTACTTGAGAATAGACGGATATTCGTTTTTCAATTGCCTGACCATGCAAAAATAAAATTTGAAAGCATTAAGTCTAAAGGTTTCCTAATTTTGTAATGACATTAAGAGATATGCGGTGGTTACTATGGGGAATTCCTTTTACTTTCAGATGGCGAAAACGTGTATAGGGAACTAGAAATAGTAACTATATAAAAAGAATGCATAGGCCTCTTGTGCAGACACATGCATACAAACATCATGTCTTACATTACATCCAGAAGCCTGATTAGGAAAGATTGAAGGAAAACTTGAAATATACCAACCTGTACCATTGGATATTTTCTCTCCTGAGGGTTCAAAAACATACCGGAGCTCGTCCTAACATCACTCTTAATTCCCTAGAAATTGATACACATTGAGATCAATCAGATACAAATTTTAGGACACTTGATGCATACACAAATATAATCTAGAAATAAAATCATACTTTATGAGCATATACAAAAATATGAAGATGATCAAGCAGCTAAGTTGTCCCGGCCTGTAGTTGATGAGTGGGAAATATACCTATTATTTGGATACTTTTGGACTTGATATTTTGCTTTCTTTAAGTGATTTTAGTGCATTTTATTTGTTGTTTTATGTTATATTGTAGGAGAATGCAAAGGGAAAATCTGGAATTTTTAAGGAAGCAGTGGCATTTTGGCAATTTTGAGGACATGCAGCGCCGCGGAGGTCAAATTAGTACTAATCCCAGCGCCGGGGTGCTGGGATGCAGAAGGAGGTGCCAGGTTCGATTTCAGTTGTTGCACGGATTTTAGTTTCCTAGTATAATTTGGATGCTCTAAAGCCTAATTTTTGCATGTGAATTAATAGTAGTTTTGGAAAAGGAATTGTATTATAGTAGTTTATTAAAATTAGGATATTATGTATGTAAATTTAATTAGGATTGTAATTCCATTAGGGTGAGGAAAAATAAACTCCTATAAATAGTCTTACTTTGGGATTGTAAAAAGGTTGATAAAAAGCCAACGAACAACATGTGAGGCTAATTCTCTTCCAAATTCAAGGGCAAGCAAGATATCATCAAACATGAAGGTCATGGATTAATGAAGCTTGGAGATAGAAGAATTGTAGAAGCCAATTTTTCTTCTCTAAACCTTTATTTATTTGTCTTTCATTGATGTGGAATATTTTGTAGATCATAATTTTATCTACTATGAACATGTTTTTAATTTAAGTTTTTAATGGAATCTCATGTGTAGTTTAAATTGATTTTCTTTCTATTTGATTGGCACCATATGGATTGACTTGTCATATTTTGTGCGTTCATGTATTAATTAACTAGCTAGTAATTAATGGGATAATCTATATGAAATTCAATGTTCTAAAAGGCGCTAGGCAGGAGGCCAAGGGGGGCCTAGGCGGAACCTAGACTGGATTTTTTATTTTAAGCCAATTTTAATATTTTATCTTACATTTATCCAAACAAAACAATAGTATAAAGTAAAACAATCTATAATAAAGATAATAAAGGCATTTACTTAAAGTTCAAATACATATCCATATTGTCAATGTCAAAGTTCAAACACAAACATGCAATTGTTCAAAGTTCAAACATATCTTTAACGTATTAGTTTTATTCATAAACAAGATTACTATTAAATAATAAAATTTAAAATTTCAAGAATTCATTTCAATATTAAAACTTAAGAAACTAAATATAAATTTAAGAATTATATTGAATTAAACTAAATATTATAAATGTATCATCATTTATATAATTTGAAGTTGATACAAGTTCAAAAAATTACAACTATAATAAAATTATCCATTTTAACTTGGTCTTGTTCACTTCTTGTTGTGATTTGATATGTTACAAACTGCATTATGAATATGGTAAATCATTAGAAAAATAAATATATCAAGATCTGGTTTGAGTAGTTATTAAAAAAAAAAAAATCTCTCTGCCTAGGCCCCGTTTAATTTCCTGGAGGAATTTTTTTGCCGTCTTAGGCCTAGGCGAGGCGCCAGGGGAGCCTAGTGCCTAGGCGAGGCGCCAGGGGAGCCTAGTGCCTAGGAGAGGCGCCAGGAGGGGGCCTAGCGCCTAGGCTGGGATTTTTAAAACACTGATGAAATTGGGAGTTGAATTATAGGTTTAGATCTGAATATGATAACATATGTTTTTGTTTTCTGCATGAGATGAAATTCATGATTTGTGTATATGATATAGATATACCTATATGCTATATGACATGTGTAACCAATTGGAGAATATATGTTTAAAATTATTGTTAATTTAATTCACATAGGAATATAGTAAGTTATTTAGCTAGGATATTGCTTTCCGATTCTATTCCCATTGTGGTGCATTTAGAAAGGATATGTTTTTTATGACCATCAGAAGAGGCGTATAAATACTAACAAATTATCGGTTAACAATTCATTGTGACCGTATAATTAAATGGAGAGTTATTATATTTGAATGAAGCATGGGATGAAATTGAATTCTTAAATGTATTTATCTATGTAATTATATTTTATTATTTAGTTTTTTATGTTTAGTTAGATTAGTAATTTTAATTAATTCATCCGTTTAAATAAGATTGAATTGATATAAAATTGGTACTTGGGTAAACGTTAGAATTAATTCCTCATGGGAACGATACTCTTCTTATCATTTTATTACTTGTTGACCATGTATACTTGCACAGAATTATTGATGGTTAAATCAACCAACAAGTTTTTGACGTCATTGCCCGGGAATTATTTTTCTAATGTTTTCCAATATTGATTTCAATCAAGTTGATCTTAATTTAAACTTCTATTTTTGTTGTAATTAACTTGTTTAATTTTTGTGTTTTTCAGATCACGCACCTTAGCAGATAAAAGAAGACGGTTGCGGAGAGCAACAACTGGCCTCTTTTCAGGGAAGTTCTTGCATTAATTTCTTTTATTGCATACTTTAAGGATAATGTCAGTTTCAAGTTTAGGAGTCTTCCTATATTTTGTTTTTGTGTAAATCAATATTGTGATTTTATTTTATTTTTTTATTTTTTATTTTGAATTTTGTGGGTCTATTCACTGCAAACTCTCACGAGACACAACACCTTGGAGTTTAAAGGTTTGTTGCACATACTAAGTACAATCGTGTTTCCTACGAAAAAGGTGTTGTATTGTTTTTAGGTAGTGTCTCTTGGGTAATGAATTAACTGAATTTGAAGATTTTTGGTCAATGATAAAATTTTGATTTTTATTTAATAATTCTTGAAAAAAGGATCAATATTGCTTAGTCTGAATTTGTATTTTTTGTTAGCTTTTGTTTTGTTTGAGACTCTTTAATTCTTTTCTGCACAAATCCAATTGGTTGAGCTAGTTTTAACTGTGAAGAAGTTTTTATGTTAAATGTTTGTGGAAGATATTTCTGAACTTTATATCTTGTTTGATCATAACTTAAAGTGCAAAACGAAGGAGAATATAATTTGGGGGAAATCTTGGTTAATTTGAAAAAAAAAAGTTAAAAATTTTGAACCTTCTCCAGTTGAAAGAATGAATCATGTGGTGCACTCACTCATAAACACATGCAACGAGATGGAGCGTAAAACGCACTCGTTCAATGAAAAGTGCGATGGAGCATAAAACGCACTCACTAAAAAATAAAAATAATAATAATAATAAAAGAAAAAATTTGTGTTTTTGAATTCCTGGGGAAGGGTTAAAAGGGGCTTAAATGTTTTAAAACCTTGGTATCCTCTAGTTTTGTTTTTCTATATTCGCTAAGGTGTGGACGATAAGTGTATAGAGTACTTGTTGTAAAACTAACATTTTTTATATTTGTTATGATACATTTGATTACATGAGCTTCTTTGAGTTTTTTTTGCTAGTTTGATACATTCACAGACACAAAGGATCTTGACAAAAAGATGTTGGAATTTTAGGCTTTGCATAGTTTTGAAATTTTCTGAGAGTTATCATTTAATTAACTCTGAGGTCATGTTCAATTTCAAATTGGTTCATTGCTTATTGCATAGTTAGTTATTAGTTTTATTTTTATAGTTTTTGTTTGTGTTTTGCTCGAGTACAAACAAATATATAAGTTTAGGGGTATTTGATGAGTGGGAAATATACCTATTATTTGGATACTTTTGGACTTAGTATTTTGCATTCTTTAAGTGATTTTAGTGCATTTTATTTGTTGTTTTTATGTTATTTTGTAGGAGAATGCAAAGGAGGGGCAAATATGAAATTTTTAAGCAGTCGCATTTTGGTAATTTTGAGGACATGCAGTGCCGGGGCGCTCAAATTAGTACGAATCCCAACGCTGGGGTAATGGGATACAGAAGGTGTCGGGTTTTGTTTCAGTTGTTGCACGGATTTTGGTCTCCTATTATAATTTGGATGCTCTAAGCCAAATTTTTGCATGTGAATTAATAGTAGTTTTGGAAAAAGAATTGCATTATAGTAGTTTATTAAAATTAGGATTGTAATTCTATTAGGGTGTGGAAAAATAAACTCCTATAAATAGTCTTACTTTGGGACTGTAAAAGGGTTGGGAAAAAGCCAATGAACAACATGTGAGGCTAATTCTCTTTCAAGTTCAAGGGCAAGCAAGATATCATCAAAGATGGAGGCCACGGATTGATGAAGCTTGGAGATAGAAAACTTACGGGAGACAATTTTTCTTCTCTAAACCTTTATTTATTTTTGTCTTTCATTGATGTGGAATATTTTGTGAATTATAATTTTATCTGCTATAAACATGTTTTTAATTTAAGTTTTTAATGGAATCTCATGTATAGTTTAAATTGATTTTCTTTCTATTTGATTGGCACCATATAGATTGACTTATCATATTTTGTGCGTTCATGAATTAATTACTAGCTAGTAATTAATGGGATAATCTATATGAAATTGGGAGATGGGTTATAGGTTTAGATTTGAATATAATAACATATGTTTGTGTTTTCTGCATAAGATGGAATTCATGATTCGTGTATAGGATAGGGATATACCTATATGCTATGTGTAACCAATTGGAGAATCTATGCTTAAAATTCTTGTTAATTTAATTCACATAGGAATATAGTGAGTTATTTAGCTAGCATGTTCCTTTCCGATTCTATTCCCATTGTGGTGGATTTAGAAAGGATATGTCTATATGACAATCAGAAGAGGCGTATAAATACTAACGAATACTCGGTCAACCATTCATTTTGACCGTATAATTAAATGGAGATTTATGATATTTGAATGAAACATGAGATGAAATTGAATTCTTAAATGTATTTATCTATGTAATTATATTTTATTATTTAGTTATTTATGTTTAGTTAGATTAGTAATTTTAATTAATTCATCCGTTTAAATAAGATCGACTTGATATAAAATTGGTGCTTGAGAAAACGTTAGAATTAATTCCTCGTGAGAACGATACTCTTATTATCATTTTATTACTTGTTGACCGTGTATACTTGCACGTATTTATTTATTGTTAAATCAACCAACAGTACTAAACACAAATCAGTAGATGTATATTTTAAGAAATCAGTACAGCATATATTTTATGAAATCAGTACAGCATACAGTTTTCTATCCTATTTTCAAGGCAGAGCGTCTTTGCGCATCCTAAAACCAATTACTTTTGAACCACTAATTAACTAGTTGGTTCAATCATGGCTAGAGAACGTCAAGTACAAACCCTTAGGAAATCAGAAAGGAACTTACTCACCTAACATGTGGTAATGCATTAAGGAAACAATTCGGAAAATTCTTGCAATGGGCTATGTGGTAGTATATTGCTTCCCTAGATTACATAAAGGAATGAAGACAAATAAAGGAGAAAGTAAATATAACATATTTATGGTTTTATATAGTGAAAGACCAACAATTATGAACTTCTCTTCTTTTTTCTAATACGTACAGACGATTGTGAACTCTAAATCCCATAATTTTCTAACAAACCTTATTAGTAGTTCGGAAATATATAAGTTTAACTATTCTAAGATGACCTACTTGATCATGACTTACCAAGGAAACAGACAGAAACTAACAACTGATAAAGGTACTTTGGCTCAATTACTTGTTACATTACAAAAACATCAACTCTAGTGAGATGCAGGACAAAGAAATGATGGAAATAATTGCTTATGACAAACTACCAAAACTTTTTGGCATGTGGCAACAAATAAATATGATTCTTTGGATGTATAATATAATCGGATAGAATCTTAAAGAAAGTCTGTGATAAACTGAATTGTGAAAATTCAACTAATGAAAAGGGACAAGCCATTAACTAATGAAATAATGAGATTGAATTGCATTTTGGACTCACCTTTCCAGTTTTTGTGTCCACAACAGTGGAAACCTGAAGTCGGGGCATTGCAAGTGCTCTAAGGTAATCACATTCCTATAAAGGAAACAGAACAAACTTTCAGACTTCAGTGCACCATTAGTAATATTCTTCATTCAACATCAAACCGAAGGAGCATGAAAGTGTATCAGATGTTATAGAATTATTGTACACTAAAGAATTTGTGCAATATCCATAAACAAGACAAATACCATCCAGTACAAAAGTTATCGATTATCTCAAGCTAGAAATAGTCTGTAAACGTAGATATTCCAAAACACTGTATATAATGCATGATCCGGATGGCAATTGATATATATATATATATATATATATATATATATATATATATATATATATATTTCGTGTCAAAAAATGTAATGCTACTTTGAAATGACCAGTGAGTCTAGACTCTAGACTGCATACTTGCTAATTGGTGTTTCTTTATTTTAGTTCAATTTTTACTTCTTTAAAAAAGTAAGCCTAATTGATTTTGCCTTTTAGTTGGAAGAGGTCTTGGTGTACAAGGATGGAAGTCATTTGGTTCATGGACTATCATCCTCTAAAATCTTAGGGGTTCTCAATTTTAGAAGTGTATTTCTCTAAGTTTTTTATAAACTTTTTTCTCATTTCTTGCCCTGTATTTATTGTGTGTGTTTGTGTATATGAAACAACGTTTCTAAATGATTTAATCTATTTCCAATTGGAGCCGAAGGTGCCATTTGTTTCATTTAGTGACAAGTCTTGAATCTGAATAGCAGATCTAAATGAGCTGAATTTAATAAGAGGTATTGTCTGAATCTGAGTATTAAGCTATCTGCATGGTTAATTTGTTGTTTCACTGATGATATGTTCGAAATATCTGAGTTAGTGTATTCTCCTATTTTAACCCTCTAAACAGCCACAGTTACAACCATGAAACAAGAAGTATACACGTTTATCAAATGAAGTAAGTCTACTGGTACAGAGCTTCGAGCTTAGCTTACATGTAGCTAAATCCAAAAACGGCTCTACAAAGTCAATTTACAGCTTGAAGTCTGTACTCCTAAGAGCCATATATCTAATGAGCCCAAAAATGGATGAGCAGAATTTATATAAATTTACATGCCTGTATCATAATTAAGTTTTTCTTTGCAGTTGCACATCTCTTTGGTATGGAAAGTATTACACCCTTCCGCTCATACATATAACATCAAATATAGCAGAGTTCTTGATTCAACCATGAACTCAGGCTTTAAACCACATCTACAACAAAATCATGAATCAATGAATTCATGATCTTATTAAATTCTAATTAAACAGAATCAAATCCAGATATATACTTCCAAATACAGCATTATCACTCCACTAACAAAATATCATATTTAAAACGAGTTCAGCAAAATAATATCAACCAAGAATCTGTGATTAAAAAGAATGATAACTAACAAATCTTTTCATACCTCCATACTCAAAAAATTATGAAATATTATAATTCGCGGTGACCAGCTAATTATTTCTGGTTTAACCTGCATAAACAAATCACAGAAAATTCAGGTACAGGCAGCACATATCATCACCCCACCCCCATCCCCACCCTCCAACCCTAGGAAATTTTGATTTAAGAAATGTAAACTTGAACAATATTCTTGATATTGTGTACGGTAGAATGATCTTCTAAAACAAATTCATTAAGAAAAAAGATAAGAAAAAACTAGTATGTGTAAAAATGTACGTAGTGATTACTTGCATGCAGAAAAGTTTTTCAACTGAGATTTTCCTTGTTGGTTGAGGCAGCATGAAAGAGAATTTTCAAAAAGGATTCTAATTATCGGAAAGATCAACTGCTTTATTAATGTTTCCCATATTTATTCAATTCCAAAATAAAACCAAAAAACAAATGAGATATATATACATTAATAACTGCAATGAGGTTTTGTAATTTGTTCAACAAGGTCTCTCAAAGCCTTTCAACCGACCATCTCCCAGGGGTGGCTTGACTAAAGAATGTTTCATATGCTACAAACTTAACCAACATGGCATTCTTGGAAAGAAATGGAAAGAAAATTATCATGTTCAAGACTGACATAAAGGGCATATAATCCTTTCAATTAGAAATTTTCAGATTATGAGATGAGACGGAATGTTTTTGGATTGGATGAAGGATAGTTCTGTTATGATTATCATGGCCAAGAAAAGGATAGCACAAAGCAAGAAGACATATAAAGTAGAACACCTATTATTTCTTTCTGTTCACATTGACCATCGACATATTAATTGGAGAACCATAAGCACATTATCATGGTCTCTTATCTTCAATACCTGAAAAAGAAATTCTCCCTCCATCTCAATTTAAATGTCAGTCTTTTTATTTCGTGATATTGCAAATGAAGTGCCAGTCATTTTGTAACTGCCAATCTTTCTACAAGTGGTCCATCCCACTCTTACCATGAAAGAGGACAAAAGTAGGAGATGAACTTAAAAAAAGTCTGAAGCTTATTTTTGGACACCCCGACACAAAAGGTTGACATTTATATTGAGATAGAAATATAATTTGACCAACATGTTGCTGGGTAAACTGTAGAGTGGCATGCATCAAATCGTTTGTCTACCGAAAGCTTACTGTACTATAAACTCAAAATACTCATTATATTTGACAGATCATAGCACCCTTAGTTAAAGCAGTGATAATCTGTCACCCAGATCTAAGACAAAATGACCCCCACCTCAAAACAAAACAAACAAAAAAAGTGGGCATTTGGTATAACTGGTAGACCGGGCAAACGGACGGGACGGGCGGGCCGGGCCGAGAGTGGGTCGGGCCAGGCCGAAACGGCCCGCATTTTCCTGGGCTGAAATACTGCGGCCCGTGGCCCGGGCCGGGCCGCAGGCTTTTTCCTCTTTTTTTCCTTTTTTTTTTGTAATCATCGTTAATTCATAATGGTTCTATTGATTCCGTGTTCTTTTTCTTTTGCAAATTATGAATCTGTTCGACAATTTATTTGTCCTTTGTCAGTTTCAAGATTATGAATTATCAATTAGAAGCACAATCTAGTAACGTGTTTATATTTTTATATACTTGTCAAAAGTTAGTAAATAATAGGGTCTGGTTAATTATGCTGGCAAACTAATTAGTGTTAGTTGAAAGTTCGAAGTGATGTTGAAGTGTAAAATTGTCGCTAAATATATATTTGCTATGACAATTATTGTTTGCCAGTATCAACTATGAATAATAGAGTATATAGAAGAATAGATTGAATAATGTGCTAATCACAGTTTCTTTAATGTGAAAACCTACTACAACTGTTTTGATAAAGTATAATTAGATTATAACATAAATTAGGCACAATAAGGAATAAGGTATTTATGTCGTACTCATAAATATTATATTTTACCTCGAACAAAATTTTTTGAAAAATTGTAATGCTCATAAATATTATAAATTAGGCACGATTTAGGTTTTACTTTTTAAGAATAGTAAAATCTGAACAAAAGGAAAGAAACAATAGATTGAAGATTGCATTAAAAACAAACAATTGTTGTAACTCAGTTGGTTTGAACTCTTATTTATTTACTTACAAGTCTTGTGTTCAAGCCTCATAACCCACAAGTAGCAACATTTTGTTTAAAAAAAAAATAAGTCACGGGCCACAGGCCGGGCCGGGCCTTCACGGGCCGGGCCAAAATGGTCCAGCTTTTCGTGGGCTGCATTAATGAAGCCCATAGCCCATGTTTCAGCCGGCCCGCGAGCCCGGGCCTAAATTGCTAGGTCTAATAACTGGGTATACCCACAATTAAGCTTAAATGACAATTTTATTGGTTCTCCTCTTTTGTGAAGCCATATAAAATGAAAAAGCATTGTATCGCCTGTGACATATCTTTTCTAATCATAATCTTTTACACTATGATGAATCCAAGGTTGTAGACTAAGCTTTTTTCTTTTTTTTGTTTTTTTGTAGGTTGTTGAAGGCCTAACTTGCTAAAATTAGTATACTAGTTTCCTTAGTATGAATAAAAAACTTGACCAAATCACTATCCTATATGAAGTAATTAAGGTTCGGTTCGGGCTCGATTCAAAAAAATGTGAGCGAGACTCAGATTTGTTAATAATATGATCAAAATCTAAGCACAAAAAATAGCTCGAATAAGAATACAAGTAGAATATGAGCAAGGTTATATTCAGCTCTATTAGGATTTAAACTATTTGAATTCTTAATCATGATTCGATACATATTCGAATAGATACTCGATACATTCCCTTATTATAATATATGCACAATTTAATAAAATTAGAATAAATAATTATTATTTTTAATTTTAATTATATTTTTTATTTGTAAAGTGTAATTGTAAATATATTTTCTAATTTTTAAGTAAAATAATAAGTTCAATTGATAATTATATGTATTATAAATTTACTTACTATGTGGAGACTCGAATTCAAGCCTGAATTCGAAGTTCGCGAGTAGTTTGAATAGAATCGAGTCGGATCGAATTCGAGTAATAAATATTCGAACCGAGTCAAATCTAAGTAGAATTTTTTAAATACAATTCGAATCCGAGTTGAATACAAGTAAAAAATGTACTTTCCGAGTCGAATACGAGTAACTCTCTGTTCGCTTCTGTTCGACTCGTTTACACCCCAAGAAGTAATACATGTAGTTGTCTACCAATTGACTAACACTCATTAGGATCACATTTGAGAATGAATGGGTGTAAAGATGAAAATCAGTCACAACCACAAGCAAAGCACAAAGAAGCAATAAGTCAAGATCATGCATGTACAGATGTGGACATGAAGGTAGAATAATTTATCTCAATGGAGTCGAATAATAATCACATTTCTGATTCCTAATAAATTGAAGTCTAACTTTTTCAAGGTAACATAATTTAATTGTATTTTACCATTCATGGTTTGAAAGTAGGTAATATGCATGAAAGACCAGCATTTGATTATAAAAATTTGAACCCAGACTGAGAACATACATATCCAACACGTAAAGTTACTGCATCTTTGTCATTCGCCCAATGAGAGAAACCTGAAACCAGGGATGAATAAAACAATTAAAGAACATACAAACCAAGTAAGGACAGACATCTACTTAACACTCCCTCCTTTTGGAATCCTACTTTCTTCCGACCTTAAAGGTTTGTTCAATATTAAATAAGAAAAATATCCAAAATAATTATACACAACTTGATATTCGAGAAAATAAAAAATTCAAGAAAAAAGTACGACTCTTTTTTCAAACAGAGGAGTATAAAAACAAGAATCTAATGATCCACCAAATAATGAACCCCCCACCCTACCCAATGCACATGGAGGGGATCACCCTCGGCCCTCCCTATCCTTTTTCAGAAAAAGCATTTTCAACTACATAGAAATTATGACACTAGGCGAATATGCTGATGTTTCTTGCTATTATTTTTTATTCAATAACAGCAAGACAATACACAATGTAATTAAACTTTAAGCAAATAAACATGCAGTAAATTTATTCAGGCAACCAGAGAAATCTAACATAAAAACAAGTCACTATACATCTACATTGTTCTCCAAATATAATATATATATATATACACATATACATATACATATATATATATATATATAACATATATATATCCATTTTAGATGAGGCCAACTTGCTATACCAAAATATTGAAGAAAAAATACAAACTTAATAAGTTACTTAACATTAAAAATTTTACAAAAGCTCAACTATGAGGATAATGCTGTGATTTTTGTATAAAGAAACAGAACTAGCATGAACAAACCAACCTTGTGGCAACTGTAGATTTCTGAAATTGTCATTTTCATGCTTTCTTCTGAATGAAGGAAACTTGGACCCTGTGATGATATAATTTTTAGCATTTCGTTAAAAAAGTAAATTATTGTTTTATTGGTACAACGAAATGGGTTATATATCCCTCATCAGAGAGCTAGAAAAAGTTATACCTGGTTCTGAGATAATTATATTGGTCTTTATATGCGATATATTTTATTTTATTTCAAAACTTTGTTTGGCTAGATTTTAAAATTAAAAGAAAAGGAACAGGAAGAGACTAAAGCATGCAGGGACTGTTCTAAAGTATAGTTCAAAATAGCAGTTGTTCATACTTGTAAAAATAAACAAATTAAGATATTAATTTGTACAATTTTTGTTATAGGTACTACTTCCTCAAGTATGGGGATTGGACTGTCAGCCTTGAGGCGTAGCCTCAAGGTCTCTGCCATTTCTACCAAGTCTTGGGGTTAAGAATATTTATTTGTATAATTATAAGCCGACAATAAGCATATAAAAGCCACACAAACCAAAAACAACAGTTATTCACATGGAAAATAGTGATTGAGAAAGTATACCAGAGGAATCTTCCAACCTTCGGATAAATGCCAATTGAAACAAAGCTCCTGCATACTCCATTATGAAATGCCAATGTTATTACCATTTAGTAAGGCCATTGTGGAAAAAACAACAGAAATCTCTGTTTATTGTAAAATAAGCTTTCGATGAAGAAATATTTGCAGCAAACCAACCATAAATCAAACTTAAAAATTCCATACCAAAGAATCATATGTTACTGATATGTAAGCTTTCTAGTTTTGCACATGCAATTTACAAGGGCCAAAAAATGTCAACTTCCAACAAAATCTACTTTCTGTGTATTAGTTATTCTAGTTCAAAGCGTAGAAGGATCAGCCAGGTTTTTAAAACATAATAAATTCTAACATGAGTGCAACAACTAAATTTTGGCTGTAATAATTGTTTCTGGGGGAAAAACGTGACATATATACTCCTTTAGTTCCAATGCAGTTAACCACATTTGACTTTCACAAATATGAAGAAAAGTAATGACATTGATGTATAAAAATTCGTAAACTCTAAAATTACCCTTTACTGGACCCTGTTCCAATAAAATTCAACACCTATAGAATCGAATCAATAGATAAACACATTTTACATAAATTATGACATTAAGCCGCATCATATACCCAAATAAAAGTAATGACATACAATATGTTTACCGTGGTGACAACTTTATGTGTTTATTAACAATTTATGAAAGATGAAAAAGATATTGTGAAATTCTAACCTTTAAAAATATATCTAAATTATTTTAATTCTTACATAATTGATCATATTATTACAAATTAGCCACTGAATAATAGATGATCAGCTAAGAGATAGCAGCATCTAGCTGAATCAATTATATAATTATTTTCTTTTATTCCTATTTTCTTACATACCAATGTAACATAAGCGCATATACATATATAGCAAGCTAATTTTATAAAAATTAGCAAGAATCAAAAAGTAATAATAAAAATAAATAAAAAAATTAAACAACCAAACAAACAATTAAATACATATATGTGGACACAAATATTTATAATTTGTGTGATTTAGAGAAAAATAGAGATAATTGATGAGAGATAAATACCGATGATCATTCCAACAGTTACAAGTGTAAGCAATCCGAAGACAATTTTCATGGCAGGTGGTGCCATTTTGTGAAATTGTAATAGAGAGAATAGATCAAAGGGGGGATTTTTTGAGAAATGCGATCCGAAAGCAATGGCGAATCTGGAGCTGAGCTGAGCTGAAGTGAAATGAAAAACCCACTTTATACGCTCATTGTCTTTGCATTTCCCTCTTTCATTACTTTAATCCCTTTTTCCGGATGGTTTTCCTTAATTTTGACCGAACACTGCGCCAAGACTGCGGGTCATGGACTTGTTCATGTAAGTCTTGGGGGTGTTTTTTGAAGGAAAAAAATAAGTGTTCGCATTTAGTTAGTTAGTGTAGTTGGCAAATTTTATTCAATACATCATTAATTTTTTAATTTTTTAATTTTTTAAATTATTTTATTGAATTAATTATTATTTTAGAATTGAGTCAGTTTGTTAATTCTGGTTCACTCCTGTTAAATTATTTTGATTTTTTTTCTACGTGGCTTTTAAAAAAAGAAATGACACGACAAAATAAAATAATTGTAAAACAAGACAAATCAAACGAAACCAATATCATAAGTCGATGTTCAGGGAGAGAAAGAGAGCGAGCGACGAAGGCAATTCGATCTTCAAGGGTTTTTTTATGCAAATCTATGGATTAGATCTTCGTTGATACAAAGTATTTATGAATTTGTGTTTAAAAACTCTTCCCTTTAGCGAGATTCTTCTGCAAATATCTGGCTTAGGATTTTTTTTTGCCATTAATTGTTCTTCGATTTGGGTTTAAATATCGATTTGGGTTTAAATGTCAACTAGAATTAAAGACCACAAGATTATGTATTTATTTTGGTCTGAATTAATTAATCTCCTATTTTCCCTTTATATTAGTCTGAATTATTTAATCTCATCTCCTTCTTAATATATATTTTTTATATTATCTGCATCCAAATTATATACACCCTTATGGGTTCTTCTGGACTCTTCTTAACCAAAATCTCATTCTCATGTAGATATTCTCAATTCTCACCATCCTATATAAAACAAGTCATTACAATAATGCTATGTAATGGGTACCTGAGTTTAAATGTTGATTTGGGGAGTTTCAAAACCTGGGATGGGTACCTTTGTTTATTTAAATAATGCTATGTAATGGGTACCTGTGTTTACTTTTTGTAATGGGTACCTTTGTTTAATGCTCTGTAATATTGATTTGGGTTTTAGTGTGATATAAAATTTTTATGATGGGGTTGTTCAATATTATAATGCTTATTGTAACGATCAAGATCGTAGAATATCTTTGTAATAAGATTTTTAATATTTATTAAATAAAATAAATATTTTGATAAAATAAATAGTGTTATGAGTTTTTAGGTCGATTAATGACCTAGTTTCCGTGTTATGTGACTATGTATGAATGTTGAGAGTTTTGAGGCGAAAATATTTTTTTCCCGAGAAAAACGCAAAAATACTATTCATAAAACGCAGAAAAATGCTAATAAACGTTTATTTTCAAAATTTTGAATTACGTCATAGCGTTTATTTGAGAAGGAGAGATGAAATCTCTAATAAAAGTTTTTTCGGGAAAAAGCTGTAAAAACATTATTCATGCTAAAAATGCAACTTCATTTTTTCAACTTTTCAAAGAGCGACATAGCTTTTATTCGGGAAAGAGGGATCAAGTTCAAAATTAAGTCTTTTTAGGACTGTCGTGTAATCGGGGGCAAGGCGTAGTGGTTTCTTCGGAACGTCGTGATGTCAAGCCATGTTTGGCTAATAGTTTTGAGTTCTAATCATTAGACTTTAGAAATATGGTCTAGAGGAATGTAAACCAAGGAATGGTAGTTGAATTGGACGTATCAATTGTGCACAATGGTGTGTCGGTTGGGCGTTTGGGTTAGACAAGTCGGGCGTGCGACGTACGAACGTCAAAACGCCGAGTCAAATGTTAATGAACTTAAATAGTGTTTCGATTCTAATGAAACGAACATTATAAAACATGGAATATAGTTAAATTAAACCATGAGGGACGTTTATATGTGGCTAATTAGTGTGTCTATGTGCACCAATATGTGTAGGATGTTTGAAGAACAAGTAAAGTATAAGTATAGAAGACGTTTGAGGCAAGTATCCTAACTCTATTCAATTTTCTATATTGAATGCCAATTTTTGAATCTTATACAGTTATTGTTATGTGCGTTTACATTCATATGAAATATATTCTTATGAGTATTCGTATGTTGACTCAAGTTACACAATAGTCATATATTGTGTGAATTCCAGACTTATACAAACTCTTTGTATTTGTATAAGTGTTCAGCTATGCTATAATGCATAAATTGTTCAAAACTTTGCTATAACGCATGAATTGTTCAAGTTTTAAAGTTCGATATTACACGAACTGTTTAAGATGTATGTCAATGTCAATTGTTCCGGCTAGACGAAGATTTAAATATTTTATCGATTTAAAAATAAATCTTTGAAATATTATTGATGTTCGGTAGAGCTATCCAACCTGAATTGTTTCGGTGCGGATTCAGATTCAAATCTGAGATGAACAACCCTAATATTGGGGTATTTTATGTCGCAAAAATCTCGACAGACCCCTAAAGTGGTCAAACAAACGCATATAATCATTTAGTCAAAATGTTGTACAACATAGGGTACAATGGGCTGATCATCCAACGTGCCCGTGAGTCAGACGGTTCATAGTTGAATTACTGTCGAACCTTTACGAAAACAAAAAGTTAAAGATCTTCTGACCACTCAGTATGTAGTTTTCAAAATGTTAAATCAAAGGAATTTATTGTTATTATTCATATTTATTCAAAAGGCTTTCACAACTATTATTTAGTTGTAAAAATAGTAGCATGATTCTTGATTTTAATGTTTATTCAATTGTTTATACTAGCTGAGCTTTGTAGCTAATGCTTTAAATTAAATATTTTCAATAAAGTCAGAACGGACTGAAGGTTCCGATAAGAATAAAGGGAATGAGAAAATGAGTGAGTAGTGTGACACCCCCAAAATAGGTCCACACAACCCATTTTGAGTCGCCAAATACATACTACAAAATCCAAATACAAATTTTCTTATTTAAAACTATTAAACTATCGTGCAAAAAACGACAACACACATATTATGAGTTTCAATACAAATATCGTACCATATATAGTACGATAGCATTCAAACCCAAATTATCACAATAAAGTATAAAATACGGCAACACATGTTTTAAGTCCTCAGTACAATTATTATTATACTATTTTACAACATGGTGAAGACTACTATAGTAACTAACTTGGACCATTACTTCATTCTTCGGCTAGTCCCAGTCACACTCTCATTTACTGAGAAGAACAATGGAACAAAAAAGAAAAGGGTGAGCTCAATAGCTCAGTAAAGAATATTATGACTAAGATAAAGAAGAATAACTTATTTATAGCCTTCAAAGGTGATAAATGAAAGATTTAAAGATAATATAAGTTTCAACGATAACTGCAGCAGACAAGCAATCCATTAAAAGAGTTAAGTAGATCATGATGTCTACCATCTTCTACGATTTAAAAGTCCATCATCAATATTTTATCTCTGTAACACCAATCAACAGTTCCTGTTCATTATTATGTAAATCAACAGTTTATCTTTGCACTACGGGCCAAATATATTCGTTTATATCACCAGTGGTCATGATCATACCAAACACTAGTCCATCTTTGCACTACAACTAAAGATAAATTTTTACCACAATTTAAGTTTGAGGATTATGACAATGATATAAAGGATGAATATAAATAATAAGAACAGTAAGATCAAGAATAAACATTAGAGATTTATAATTTAATTTATCTAGAGTTCAAGAATGTCCAAATTGTCAACATGATGACCAACATGTGGAGTCAAATTCAATAATGATATTCAAGATTCATATTTTAAAGATAACGATTAAAATTCAATAAAAAGATTCAGATAAATGAAATGATACTAGATGAAGCGCAAACCTCCAAGGTATTTCTAATAATTTCAGGAATTATAGAAGCAATATTTATCATAGTAAGTTTAGATTTAGGAGTATGAAAGAAAGTGATATCCCTTATAAATATGATAGAAATGATATCCCTTTACGAATATGAAAGAAATGATATCCCTTACAAATATGAAAGAAATGATACCCCTTACGAGTATGAAAAAAAATAATATCATTTACTTTAGTATGAGACTAGATCTGACTGGTGTAAAGGAGATTAATTAAAGAAATTCTTGCATTATTCGTAATACTTAGAGTATCTTTATACTCAAAAGAAATGCTCAATATTATTGTGGAAGAGTTTTTTTTATTCGTGTATCTCATCTTCTGAAGGTGCATTCCTTTTATAGGCAAGGTTTGGGAGACATGCATCCGTTAATTACGGAATTTAGTCACAGGTTTCCAAACCCATCAGTATACTCATTTGAAAATTTTGCTATTGAGGGCCACCTATTGAAAATAAATCATACTCTGCCAAAATTTAAAGAAAGGAATGGCAAACCCCTTGGAAAATTTGGCAAATGAGGGGCCACCCAAAGAAAATAAATTATACTCTGCCAAAATTGAAAGAAAGGAATGACATTCCCCTATGAAAATTTGGCAAATGAAGGGCCACCCAAAGAAATCACAATCTGCCAAACTTAAGAAAAACACACCACTTGGAAAAATAAAGTATACAACATATCCAATTATCCAAGGTTTCATTCAAAGCGATAGACTTACTAGAATACGGCAAAATACCTTTTTATTCTTCAATAATTATTCACAATTAATATTACAGACTCACAATATTGACAACCAGATCGTTTCCAGGAAAGAGAGTGCCTTTCGTAGAAATGGCGCGCAATTAACTAACCCCTTTCCTCGACAGAACTTCTAGACATTGTCAATAATGCTAACTGATTTAATAATATCATATCAAATAACATGGGTTACTGTGTCGTGATAATTATTAATTTAATAATATTAAATATTGTGCAGATATTACTGTAATAATTATTGAATCAATAATATGAGATACTATGCAGTAACTTTTGTGACAATTATTGAATGAAATACTGAGTGACTTCTACTGTAACAATTATTACATTAATAATCAAAAATAATGTGCAATACTGTGTACTACTATGGAGTACCGCGTGCTACTGTGGAGTAACGTGTATTACTATATTTTTATCACCGAAAATTCAACAGTTAAAGGTAAAAGTTCTGCCGCTAATTTTTTAAAAAGTTATTTTTGTCGCTTTCTATATCCGACAGTTATTTTGTTGTGGGGCCCATCAATGATTGGTTATTTCGGCTCCATCGTACAAATATTCTCTAACAAAACGAATATTTCCCGACAAACTGTATACTTCATATAATTTTCACATATTACCCATAACTATAATATTTATTAAATCAACACCTTACTATTTAGAAAAAAAATAAATTTTATTCATAAAAAGTTGGGGTCTTACAGGTAGATGTTGTTTTAATAAATTATTTTGAATGTAATGTTATGTAATAATATTAGTTTTTGAAGATGTTATTAGAGGTTTGAGAACCTGGGATTTTAGAATGAGATATATTGTAATAATTAGTAATTATAATTATGTCATTATTATTATGTTAGATAAGTAGTACCGTGTAGCACCATATTCAAGGTACCCGGATTTGGGGGCGTTACACTTATAACTTTTTGGAAGTTAAAATTTTGACTTTTATGTCTTGTCCACTTAAATAATAGTGGTTATGCATTTAAATAATGGTTAACTTTTTAGTTATTTTGGGTTTTACTGTGATATAAAATTTACATGATATATTTGTTAAATTTTACAATGCTTATGACTCAAATGTTGTGCCCTGTACCTGTTGCCGCAGGGGTTTATTTTCTATGGAGTTTAATCATGGTGGTAAGTTCACTGAAGAACCAATATACCACTATGGATGAGATTTTGTAGAATTGATTCATGACGTTGATGGTGATTGGGCTGAATGTTGACAAAATATATAACTTACCTAAGAAGTTCAGATACAAAAAGGATACTGTAGTGTATTTCAAAGTAGGTCATTTAAGTATTCGTTATGGTTTAGAGTTATGTTGGTCGATTTCACAATTAATATATGCGTGCAAGTATACACGGTCAACAAGTAATAAAGTGTAAGTAGAGTGTCGTTCCCACGAGGAATTATTTAATAAAAATCACCAAGTACTAGTTCTTAACCAAACTAATTTTATTTAAACAATCGATTTAATGTTGTGAATTAAAATATATAATTAACTACTACTACTACCACTAGTTGAAAATCAGGTTATGGAGATTTAAGATTACAACTTCACTTATTACTTCACTTATATTAAAACACTTCTTATTAATTATGCTCACTATTTTGGATTGTTAATCAGGAACTTATTAGTATTTATAACCACCTACCGATGCATCACAAACATATTAATCCAAATCCACAGTTGATATAATTGAATCAAACACCCTAATTAACTAATTCACTATATTCCTATGTGAATTACAATTAAAAAGGATTTAAAGCACATGTTCCATATTAGATTACATGCGGCGTAAAGGTAGGACTGATCATTCGGTTATAACCGAATCGAATAGGATATTCGGTTATAACCGAATACCGAAATAATCATAATTTCAATATTCAAAAAACTAACCGAATTTTGGAAATAACCAAATTATCGAATACCGAATTATGGAATTGTAAATTCGGTAATTCGTTTAATAATCGAACCTGTGCAGAGTTTACTCAGTCAATTTGTCGAACACTTAGTGGGCAGTCCAAAATCCTTAAAGTTTAAAATCTGTTTAGCAAGAAGATGGATCCCAAACGAGAATGCAATCAATCCACCACACAAGAAGCAGTAATACCCAATAGAAATCCAAAGCAAAGAACACCCAATTTTAGCCCAATCTTTCAAATATTCAAAACTGATGAAAATACCTTGTATTGGGATAGAGATGATGAATTTGATTTTGCAGATTGGGTGGAATGATGGCCTCCAATTGATGCTAACCCCTTGATTGATGCAGTAGAGTAGTGTACCCTTGATTAATGAATTCTATTTATTTGTTTGTTTGTTTGGTTTGTAATGAAGATCGAAGAGGGAGGGCCAACCGCCAGCCATTGTGAGGGACATGTCTACGGTTGTGATTGATATTGTTAGATTCTAGTGTTTGTTTTCTTCATTCTCCTCCTCTCCTTTTTTCCTTCCTCTCTACATATGATTTAAGGCTTTATTCGGTTATTCGGTTAGACCGAATAACCCAAAATCGAAACCCGTATTAACTAACCGTACAACGTAAATTATTTCGGGTATAACCGAATTGTCAAAAATAATCGAATTATCAGAAAATTTTGGTTAAATTATTTTGGCTCGGTTCGGTAATTCGGTTATACCCGTTTTTTGCTCAGTCCTACGTAAAGGTATATCCATATCCTAAACACAAATCATGAATTCCATCACCATGAAGAAAACACAATCAAATGCTATTATGATCAGATCTGAACCTATATTTCATCTATCGAATTCATATAGCTTATCATGGTAATTGTTAGCTAGACAATTAAATGCAATCATAATAGACAATCCATAGAATAGAACACATTAATTAACAGAGAAGCATACTAAAATAAGCTATGCAATAAGATCCGTTGCAATCTTAAACAAGAATTTAGTTCACAATCATTGAATTAAAATCAAGAATCCATAACTGAATAAACATTAACAGATAAAAGTAAGATTAGAGAAGAGAATACAATCTGTTGTCAGCAGTTTTGAGACTCCTCTTCCGCTCCTGCTTTGAATTTTCAGTGTTCTTCAAGTCGCTTCAATCTCCAATGGCTAATTAAGAACTAGGGTTTATGAATGAATTCTTAAATCTAATGGATTGTATCTCTAATCTCATCTCCTCTCTACTTTATGTCTCCCATCAAGTATTTGTAGGTTACAAGTCAAATCCCTAGCTTAGGAGGAAGCCCAATCCAATTTGGAGTAAAAAAATTATCAAAATTCACCCAAAAACACGTCACAACTTGATCTGGACCGACCCCAGCGCCCCGACACTGCTCACGGTGCTGGAAATCTTCTTCTGGGCGCCCCGGCGCTGGAAACTTTTTTGGAATTTTCTACTCTAACATCCTTTGGGAAAAGGGCCATAACTTCTTCGTCCGAACTCCAATTTAGATGATTAAAGATGTTACGGAAAGAAGAGACGTAGATGATTATAATGTTGAACCTAATTTTTCATCTGATGATGACGATGTCACGAAATTTAGTACAAGGGGCATGAAGTCATGGGAGGAAATATATGAAGATTTTGACATGGAAGTTCCTACAAGTCCTCCATCAAGTAGTGATAGTGGGTGGGAAGGTGAAGAGCCAAAGATTAAAGTGAGGAGATGTAATATCCCAGAATTTTGAATAAATTTGGGACAAATAATAATTTAATTTGGGTAAAAAAGGTCAAATAGACAATTAAATGGATAAGTGAGTAAATAAAAGAAGAGGAATTGAATTTTTGGAATGGTGGGCCATAGGGGCGGCTAAGGCTGATAGGGGAGGAATAATTGCTAAGAATTATTTCTCAAATGCTTCCAAAAAATTTCAAATTCCTGCATCAAACCCTTCTACCATAGGTCATTTTTATTTAGGTGGGACAAGGAGGTTGGCTCATGGATTTAACCTTAATAAAGCAATCATCAGCCTTCTCCCGATGGCACACTCCCCTCTACAACAAAATTGTGAAAAGAAAGAAATATGAGAGAGAAAGACAGAGAAAGAATTTGCAGAAGAAGAAAGATGATGAAGGAAAGAAAAAATTAAAAAGGGTATGTTTTAATTTATACTTTGATTTTCATATATGGTTTTTAAGTTTTATGAAATTAATGGAAAGAGGACATGTTATGCTTATTTGTGATTGCATAAACTTGTATAAATAAAAAGAATCAAGAAAATAATGGAAAGAAAGTTTGGTCAGAATACTGCCGAAAAATTATTGTTTGACAACGATTTGTGGGTTGTTTTAAAAACTAAAAAAAAATAAAAAAATGGATAGACTCCTGAGATATATTAGAAAAAATCTGGGCAAGAAAATCTAAGAAAACTTGCCGAAAAACTTTTTGGATCGCCAAAGAAGATGATCAAAAGATATTTTCCGACGAATTTTGTCGATAAGCTTGTTTCTCTGTTAGAGGCAGAATTTGGAGAAACTTTATATTATAAAGTTGTAGAGAATTAAATTCCATACAAAATGGACATAATATTCGTTATTTTCTGATAATTAGTTTAATTATTATGAATTTTTGAAGTTTCAGCATTTTGGAAATTAAAATTAAATTATCAAAAAGTTTTTTTGAGCTGGAATATTTTTAAAGTAATCTTATATTATTATTTCAGAATTACTGAAATTTTTGTTGAATTATTGAAGAGCATAAGTATTTATTGTATTTTTACGCCATTTAAGGTTAGTTTAAAAATAATGGAAATTCATAGAAAATGTTGTGAATGGTGGAAAATTATGAAACGTGGTGAAAAATTTTATAATAATATAAGATGAATATTGGTGGTGTTTTGAGGACATAAAAATATGTTGAATTTTTTTATATTTTTAAACTATTAAATGATAGTTTTTATAAATGAAAATAATTGTAGAAAATTATCGGATAATCCGAATAATGTGAAAATTAGTTGAAAAATCTAAAATAATACTATAATGGCTTTAGAAATGTTAATAGGCTCATGAGGTGTCGAGACGTTATGGATTACAAATTATTTTGAAATTATTAGTTGGATTATATTTAATTCGAGGTGAATATGTTTTGGTGGGGAATAATGGAAGACCTCGACTTTTAATAGAATTTAAATTATTTATAATTATTATTCTAAATAGTAAGGTGTTAAGTTGTTATAATGATAAAGTTAAGAGTGATATGTGCAAATTATAAAAGTATGTCAGGAAATATTCGTTGTGTCAGGGAATATTCGTTATATAGACGAATATTCCTTGTAAGACACCAACTTTTATGAATAGAGATTTAATCTTCTTTATATATTATTTTAAAATAGTAAGGTGTTGATTTGATAAATGTGATAAGTTATGGGTGAGATGTGCAAAGTTTACAAAGTAAGCAAGTGGTTATAAAATATTCGTTGTGTCGGGGAATATTCGTTTGGTCGATGAATATTCTTTTTGTCGGAGAATATTCGTACGACGGCGCAATCATTGGTGGACCCCACAACGGAATGAATGTCGGATATATAAAGCGACAGAAGTAACTTTTTTACAAAAATAAGGGCAAAACTTTTACCGTTCAAACTGTTGAAATACCCGGTGGTTAAAATACAGTAATACGTGGTGTTGCACAGTAGCACACGGTATTGCACAGTAATTCTAATTATTGATTCTTACGTAAGAAGTCACTACTCAATAATTGTTACAGTAGTTACTGTTCGATATTTTATTTTATTGATTCAATAATTGCTACGTTGATATTTTATATTAGTGATTCAATAATTGTCATTGCACAGTATTTCAAATTATCAAATCAATAATTCATATTATTGGAATAATATTATTAGATAACATTATTGGCAATGTCTAAGGAAGTTCTGTCTAGGAGGGGTTATTTAATTGCGCGCCAATGAGGAGAAATCCTTATCGAAAAGCTCACTCTTTCTTGAGAACGACCTGGTTGTCAATATTGTAGTTCTGTAATATTTTTTGTGAATAATTAATATATGCTAAGGAAATATTTATTCAATGTGGATTTAAATGGAGGAATTTTTAGCATTTGACATTTGTTAAAAGTTTGTATTTTTGATAAAATAATTCATTCAAATATATTATTATAATGTTACATTATAGTAGTATGATGTGATTATATAATAGTATAATTTTTATAATTTGAATGGTAATATTATTATAATAAATTCATGGAATAAAAGTAAAATAAGGTGGAAGAGAACAAATTGAATTTGAATTCTTATGATGTAAGCAATGATGTCATCGGATCGATGAGGTAAGCAATGATGTCATAGGATCGATGATGTAAGCAATGATGTCATAAATTATGGCGAAAAGACTATTTTATCCTTACTCTGTCAAGCCTATAAATAGAAACCCATTTCTTCATTATTTCTCACCAATTCACTAAAGCTATCGAGAGAGAAAGTATAGAGAGACTAAGAGAGAAAGAAGAAGAGTATTTTGCTATTACACTAGTGCGGTCTCCAAATTTTTATTAAGGTAAGGGATATAATTTCTTTCGTAATCATGAAGAGAGTTATTTTCTTTCAATACTCGTAAGGGTTGTTATTTCATTCTTTATTATTCTGTTGGAATAACCTGTCTACGCGGACTACCGCATACATGGTGAAATCCTTTTGTTATTCTATTCTTTATTATTCTGTGGGAATAACCTGTCTACGCGGACTACCGCGTGCCTGGTGAATAACCCTTCGTATTCATTTGTTATTAAATTATGGAAATGATCTGTCGGCGCGGAATACCGCCTGACGGGTGAAAATTCATTTGCAGTTTCGTATGTTGTTTCATTTCAGATTCCTAACTCTAAACTTACTACAGTAAGTATTACTTCTATAATTCCTAAAATGATCAGAAATTCCTTGAGTTTTGCGTTTCATCTAATATCATTTCACTAGAATATTGGTCTGAAATTTATTGTGAAATTTTTATCTTTTAATGTCGAGTTACTATTCATGAGTTACTATTCACAGGGTACTATTCACTATAAAAAATTTATTTTTTTTGTTCTTTCAAATTATCTTTGATTGTATCCAAGTTTTGAACTTCATTCTTGAATTTTTCTCCACAATTGATTATTACGGAGTATTCTTGAACTTGGATAAATTAAATTACGAATCCCTAATCTTTGTCCTTTATCTCACTGGATTCGTTCCTTATATTATTTTTCATCATCCTTAGTCAGAAATGGTAATACAAACGAATATCTTTGGCATGTAGTGCAAAGATGAATGATTATTTGATGAATATCTTTGGCCTGTAGTGCAAAGATGATTACTTGATGAATATCTTTGGCTCGTAGTGCAAAGATGGACATGTCTTGAGATGAACATGACCATTGGTGATACAAATGAATATCTTTGGCCGTAGTGCAAAGATGAATATTTGATTCGAGATATATATTGATTGATGTTACAGGGATAAAATATTGATGATGGACTTTTAAATCATAGAAGATAGTAGACATCATTCTCTACTTAACTCTTCTAATGAATTGTTATTTTCGCTGCAGTTGTTGATCTAAAACTTGTTGTCCATAATATTTTATCTGATTTATTGAAAGCTAACGATAATTTATTTTTCATTATCTTAGTCATAATATTCTTTACTGGGCTAGTTGAGCTCACCCTTTTCTTCCATTGTTCTCTTCAGGAAATGAGAATATCGCGGGTACTAGTTGGGGAATGGAGTGATGGTCCGAGTTAGAGCTGTAGAAGTCCTCAATATTTTTTTTGTAAAATAGTGTGATAATAAATGTAATGAGGACTTAGTTTGAATGTTTATATTTTCTACATGACTGTATTAACACTCACAGTTGTGTGGTCGTATTTTGCACGACCGTTTGATATAAAAAAATTGTATTTGGATTTTGTTAACTGTATTTGGCGACTCAGAATGGGTTGAGTATTGAACCTATTTTGGGGGCGTCACATTCGTTTTGTCGGGAATATTAGGTAAAAGTACGATGACGCCGATACAACTAATCATTGGTGGGCCCAACAACAAAATATTATCGGATGCATAAATCGACATAAATAACCTTTTTAATAAAAATTGTCAGCGATATTATCACTTTTATTTGTTTAAATACTCGGTGATAAAAATACAGTAACATGGGATATTCTACAGTGGCACACGACATTCCACAGTATCACATGGTATTGCACAGTTCTTCATATTATAGATTCAATAATTGTTACAGTAGTAACTGTATAATATTTCATATTATTAACTCAATAATTATCACAATAGCAACTACATAATATTTTATATTATTAAATCAATAATTGTCACGATACAGTAACTCACTAACTCATATTATTTGATATGACATAATTAGAACAATTGGCAGTATTGTGAGTTTATAATAATAATTGTGAATAATTGTTGATAGATTGAAAATATGTAAATAATTGATAAATGGGAGCTGTCGTTGACACTTTAAAATTAATCTCACTTTTACTTCATAAACAATTAGCACAGTAGTAAGCAATGATCGATCTCAGAGAGAGTAAGTCTATTCTGAATTTATTCTACTATTTAAACAAAAAATAAAGATGTGGGTTTTTGAAATTGTTTTAAACTAAGAAAATAAAATAAAATTGATGAGATTAACCAATTATGTGACGACTTCAATTCTTTACTTCAGTTTCACCACGTTACAACAATCAATTAACCAAGTTGTTATTATTTATCTTTCAATGAAACTATTAGCCCTAGATAGCAATAAGCTCTACTATCTAAAATTCTCTGTAGATAGTCACTATAAAAAACGAGCTCTCTCCACCAAATTCTAACTGTGATATGATATAACCTAGAATAAGCTCTCTAGATTTAATATGACAGAATCAATAAGAAATAGAGAATTAGGCTAATCCAAGCAACAAACACATAAGCTCGATTTGTTTAACTTGTTTTCTGATAATCTTAGCAATACACAAAAGCTTGTCCACAATTAGTATCACTAATTTGCTACTTATGATGAAGAGTGTTATCAATTCCACGTAATACCAATCTTAATCTAGCAGATAATAATGATCAAATTAACTCAATTGGCCACATAAAATCAATTAGATCAATTAGCATGTAATCTATGAAAACAGATTATCAGAAGAAATTTCATGTAAGAAGGAATAAATAATATAACTCAATTAATCAATTACTTACAACAAGGTTCCACCTCCCTTTAGAACTGAATAAAGTAAACTAGCTTAACATGCTTCATTATCTGCACTCCAATGTTATATGATAGCTAGCAGTAGATGACTGAATGAATAAAATCCTGACTATCATCATCCGTTTATGGTGCTAGACAAATCCCTAAATCCTATGAGTACTATAAATTCAAATCCTAAAAGGAATTACAATTTAAACCTAGTTTTCATAAAGAAATAGAAACCAATATGGAAAGTAAATCTCCGTCTAACAAAATCCTAAATCTGATATAAATATCAATCCAAATCCATGTAGAAGTCTGCAAAAATCTGCTTCTGAAAATCCAAGATTGCATAGAATTCCCGCTAACTCCGTCGGGGCAAATTCCATAAACTACCTAAATCCGCTGGGGCGGAATCGTGTTTTCCTGAGCTTCAAAGTGCACTCCGCCAGGGCGAAGTCAGTTTAGCCTTGTGAGTCCGCTAGGGCGGATTAGGACAGAGATGACTGGGCTGGGGCGACTTCATTGTTCGTTGGGGCGAAGATTTCAAGAGACTATTCCGCCGGGGCGGACTTTCTTGGGCTAACAAATCGGTCGGGGCGTATTAGCTTGTTTTCTGAAATTTCTTCTTTTTCCATCTATTTAGCTTCGAATTGTCCCGTATCATCACTTAAGCTCCTATTTCAACCTGAAAGCAGTAAACAACCTAATAAGTCCATTTACATCACAAAACATGCAATAAAACCAAACGTAAAGGAATCAAAAATTATGAATATCGTGCACTTATCAAATTCCCCCACACTTAGCCTTTTACACATCCTCGTGTAAACCCAGAAGTTTGATTTCAAGAAAAACTCTATTCAACCATAATTTCAAAAGGTTTCAAGGTACAAAGCATGATTATCAATACTAATCTCACAGAAAACTAATCAATGCCTTATTAGTCAACTCAAAATTAACAACCTTACCATTTCACCAAGGAAATTTCATCAAATCAAACTGTAGCCACATAAGAAACTTTCCTGCAGTCCACATACTTACTCAACCTAGTTATTATGGAACAAAAATCGTGCACACTGACTCACAACCCAGAAAATATTTTCCTAACTTTTTCAATTTTTTTTTCATAGAACTTCCTCTTTAGCACAAATGAATGTGTTTTCATGCTTTTTTTTTTCTTGACATGTGCAATGTCTCCTTTTCTTAGGATTTTCATTGTTATCCATGTAGCGAACTTTCCACCAATGACTCCCAAACCATATGGTCTTAGGGCGCTGGGTGTAAAGATACCCCTAAGGCTTACTTATCCAAGTAACAAAGGCCATAAAAGTCGAGTAGTCAAACTGCTTTTATTCATCACATTTTTTAGCGTGAATACTGATGCTTCCAAAGGCTTGGATACCTAGTTAATTCGTATAATGGATATTGAAGCAGATTTTTAGTTTCTTTTCTTTTCTTTTTTCTCCTTTTCTCTTTTCTTTAATTTTCATTCATCATTTTTTTAACTTTTTCTCCACATGGTTCTGAAATAAGCATAAGCAGTTTAAACAGTTATAAATCATGAAATTATTGCACATAGAAAACTCCACAAATAAGCATGCTTCTTCTATTCAAGTACTCATGCATCACAAATTCAAATCAAATCAGTTATTATGGATTATGGCTTAGTTTTCATTATTCATTAACCAATTAAGCATTAAACAGATTCTGAAATTTTAGCATTAATTTCCAATCTTTGACTTTAACCTTCGAACACATAGGCAAATAGAATCATGTAACCCAAAGCTAAAAAATTTCAGAAATTTTTCAAATTTTTTTCAACTTCCCATCACAATTGGATAAATATCCCTAAATATGATAAAACCTAAATCTCTCCCCCCACACTCAAACGTTACATTGTCCCTAATGTAAGAATATCATGCAAAGAAGAAAGAAAACTACTACCTAACATGCAATTATCAAACTAAAAATTAAAGGGATAGAAAAATCAAATCTGAATTCTTGGGTTACCTCCCAAGCAGCTGCCCTTGTTTATTGTCATTGGGTCGACATCATGCCCCTCTTTTCCGCTGCAGTTATATCCGCTGCAGTTGTTGATCTAAAATTATTTGTCCATAATATTTTATTTGATTTATTGAAGGTAAACGATAATTTATTTTTCATTATCTTAGTCATAATGTATTCTTTACCGGGCTAGTTGAGCTCACCCTTTTCTTCCATTGTTTTCTTCAGGAAATGAGAATATCGCGGGAACTAGTCGAGGAATGGAGTGATGGTCCGAGATAGAGCTGTAGTAGTCCTCACTATTTTGTAAAATAGTGTGATAATAATTTTAATGAGGACTTATTTGAGTGTTTATATTTTCATATTATATATGATCTGTATTGAAGCTCACGGTTTGTGTGGTCGTATTTTGCATGACCGTTTGTTATAAGAAAATTTGTATTCGGATTCTGTACCATATATTTGGCGACTCAGAATGGGTTATGTGAACCTATTTTGGGGGCGTCATAATTAGTATCAAAGCTTTGGGATATGATCTCTGACGGAGATCTAGGAATAGAACTAGGAGGGGAGAGACGAGTAAATCCTTCTCTAGTGTGTCCTACCTAAGCTTCCTTGTTATTTAATTGGTCGGTCGGAACATAGGGATAATATGTGACATGTCAATTTCTTTAATTAACCCTTATTTTGTGGTATTATTTGAGAATGACATCTGAAAATCTAAGCAATGGAGCATTTGAGACCATTGAGGCACCACTAATCACCAACAAAGATAATGTGCATTAGGAAGGAAATAATCCTCCTGTAAACAACACCACCAATCAAACGATGAACGATGAGATGTTTAGAAGCTTTCTACAATTCATGCAAAACCAGGCAAGAGAGACTCCTGTTAAAAATGCAGGTGGAAACAATGGCAACTCACGGCTGGTTACTGCTAAACAATTCAAGGAGTTGGGACAACCAGAGTTTTTGGGAAAGCTAGATCAACTCAAGGCAGAAGCTTGGGTTAAACAAATCACTAAGATATTTGATGTCCTGGGATGCACAGAGGAGAAAAAGGTTCCATTCACCACCTTTATGTTCCGTGGAGAGGCAGATTACTGGTGGGAATCTGTGAAGCGTACTAATCCTTCCGCATTTAAGATGACTTGGGAGGAGTTCCAGAAATTGTTCAACGACAAGTACTTTCCAGAAAGTATTCGTCATATGAAGGAGGTGGAATTCATCAAACTAGAACAGAACAATATGACGGTATCACAATACGAAGCCAAGTTTGCGGAATTATCCCGGTTTGCATCTCATTTGGTGGATAATGAGGAACGAATGACACGAATGTTTCTGAGAGGTTTGAAACCTGAAATTCGTCAATACCTCATTTCTCACAAACTTTGTTTGTATTCAGATGTTGTGAACATGGCTCAATTATTGGAATGAGATAATGAGTCTGTTCAACCAAAGGACAACAACTGACAAAATCATAATAGTCGTACCGGTGGCAACAGTCATCAGAACAATGATAACCAGCGGGGAGAAAATTATCATACCAAAAATGGTAACCATTTCGGTGGTAATCATGGCCAGGATAATAGAAGAAGTGAGTCAGGTGGAAATTTCAAGAAGAGAAGATACAACAATGACGACGGAATGACATCAGCACCAGCACCAGCACCAGCACCACCAACCGTTTCTAGGGGAGGAGAACGACCACCGGTCGTGTGACGCCCCCAAAATAGGTTCAATACCAATCCATTCTGAGTCGCCAAATACATGGTACAGAATTCCAAATACAAATCTTTTATATCAAACGGTCGTGCAAAATATGACCACAAAACTGTGAGTGTCAATACAAACGTATATAATACGAAAATATTAACACTCAAATTCAGTCCTCACTAATTACAATTATTATCACACTATTTTACAAAAATAGTGAGGACTACTACTGCTCTATTTTGACCATCACACTGATCCCCGACTAGTTCCCTCAACATTATCATTCCCTGAAGAGGACAATAGATGAAAAGGGTGAGCTCAACTAGCCCAGTAAAGAATATTATGACTAAGATAATAAAAAAATAATTTATCGTTAGCCTTCAACAAATCAGATAAAATATTATGGACAACAAGTTTTAGATCAATATTTGCAGCGAAAATAACAATTCATTAGAAGAGTTAAGTAGAGAATGAAGTCTACTATCTTCTATGATTTAAAGGTCCGTCATCAATATTCTATCCCTGTAACATCAATAAATATACATCTTGAATCAAATATTTATCTTTGCACTACGGGCCAAAGATATTCATTTGTATCACCAGTTGGTCATGTTCATCTCAACACCTATCCATCTTTGTACTACGGGCCAAAGATATTCATCAGGTAATCATTCATCTTTGCTCTACAGGCCACAGATATTCAGTTATATCACCATTTAGGAGTGAGGATGATGATAAACAATATAAATAACGAATCCAGTGAGATAAAGGACAAAGAGTAGGGATTCATAATTTAGTTTATCCAAGTTCAAGAATACTCCATAATAATCAATTATGGAGCAAAATTCAAGAATAAAGTTCAAAACATGGATACAATCAAAGATAGTAACCACAACAGACAACTTGGACAAATAAAAGAAAATTTAATTTTTCTGTGAATAGTGCCATATACGTGAATAGTAACCTCGACATGAAAAGGTAAAATTTTTATAATAAAATTCATACCAACATTCCAACGAAATGATATTAGATGAAACGCAAAATTTGAAGAATTTCTGATCATTTCAGAAATTATAGAAGCAATACTTACCATAGTAAGTTTTAATTTAGATATATGAAATGAAATGTTATCGCTTTCATAATATGAAATATGAAAAAAAAATATTCTTTATGAATATTGAAAGAAAGTAACATCATTTACGAGAAAAATAACATCCTTTACCTTAAAAGGAGAGTATTTCTGACTGGTATGGCGGGAATATTCTTGAAGAAAACTTGCACTGTTTTCTACACTCAAAGCTTCCTTAAACTCTAAAGAAATACGCTCAATATTATATAAGAAGAATTCTCTGATTTTGGTGTGATTTTCAATTCTAAACTAAGCATCCTATTTATAGGAGAATGAAAGGATACTATTTAAGAAAAATCACGGACTGAACAGTAATTTTGGACGAATTTCACGGGCGCAGAAACTGAATTCACATGATTTACTATGCAAATGCTATGCAGACACTATGCATAATAAAATATAATATATTCTATTTTTCATAAAAAAACAAAACTTATTATAATATATAATAATAATACTCCCTCCCGACCAAGTTTCTCCCCCCGCCCCCATTTCAAATTAATATATATATATATATATATATATAATGTTTATATATATATAAAATAAAACTGAGATAACTTTCTCCCGACTATTTTTAAAAAATGAGTAAGTGTGGGTCCATGTAATAAGCCAAATTTACAACAAATACTTCATAAAAAATCCCTCTATTTATCTCAATTCATTTGGCTTCACTAAACACATTTTTAATAACATTTATTCATCATTAATATTATAATTCACAATATTAACAACCAGATCATTCACAGGAAAAAGGGAGCTTTCCGATAAGGACTTCTCCTTATTGGCGCGCAATTAAATAACCTAACCCCTTTTCTAGACAGAATTTTTTAGACATTGTCAATAATGCAAATAATAATATGAATAACTGTGTCATCTCATTTATTGATTTAATAATATAAAATATTGTGCAGATGATACTGTGACAATAATTGAATCAATAATATGAGATACTATGCATCAACTACTGTTGCAATAATTGAATAAAACTAAGTGACTTCTCACGTAAGCATCAATAATCAAAGATACTGTACAATACCGTGTGTTACTATGCAACCACGCGTATTACTGTTCTTTTATCACCGGGTATTTCAACAGTTTTAACGGTAAAAATTTTGCCCTTATTTATAAAAACTTATTCTTGTCGTTTTCTTCATCCGATAATTTTTCGTTATGGGGCTCACAAATGATTGCGCCGTCGTACGAATATTCTCCGACTAAACGAATATTCCCCGACACAATGAATATTTTATAACTACTTGCTTTCTTTGTAAAATTTGCACATTTCTCCCATAACTAATGTGACGAAAGAGATTTTTGTAATTTAATTTGAATATTTATTGAATTAAATAAATATTTTTTGATGATTTAATTATTAGTTAAATAATTAATTGATGAATTTGTGGTAGATTAATTTAATTATATGTGTTAAATTGATTAAATTAATGTGGAGAAATTTTTATATTCAATGATGCATTTAATTGAGCTTGATTGATTTAATATATTAATTAATAAGCATAATGTTATTCTAATTAATTTAATAATTAATTAGAGAATTAATGATTTGACATAATTAATAAATAAGAATTTTAATTATGTGACTATGTGATTTAATGTGGATTTATGCTATTTTATTTAATTAATTTAAATAACATTATTTGATTAAATTGGGTGTGACATTAATTAACTATATAATAAGAGCTTTATTAAAATAAATAGAAAGGGAGAATAAGAGAGCTAGCAAATATGGCCCTAAGGGGAGTTGCACCAGTTAACCCATTACGGATTAACTGACGCCACTCACCCATTACTCACCCATTACATACGTATTATATTTTATATCATATAACTACATCAAACTCTCATATTCATATATCAGAGAAGAAAATAGAGAATTCAGAGAGAAAAGTTAAGAAAACATAGATTTGAGAAGAGTTAGGAAAATTCAAGTTATATCATCATCAAACAGAGTTAGCAAGGGTATAATCCTTCATCTCAAGTTTTTAATTTCGTTAGTTTATTTTTCAAACCCAACATCAAACTCTCTGTATATGATTGTAGTGATGAATACATGAGATGTAATCATATATGTGTTATTGTATGAATATAACATGTTTTATATTTGGTATGAATGGTTTAAAATAGTTGAATTCATGAAATTAGGCCTTAATTGGGTTTACGAAAAGTTACAGAGTTTTCCATTTACGTGTTTTAAAATTCTTTAAGAATAGGAAAATTTATATTTGTTCATGATATGGCTATATATATATTAATTGATGTTCATAACATATTGTATATCATATATGCATAAATTACAGTGGTTAATTTCATGTAATTATGTGGTAATTAAGATTTTCAAAGTTTCAGAACAAAAGAATGACCCATATGGCCCTTATGTACCAAATTTACATACCTTACACGTTTATTTAACTTAAATTGATGATGTAATATAATTATACACGTTTAAACGAATAAAACGGAAGTTAAACGAACGGATTCGGTGTTATAACGAATCCGTAACGTTGAATTTCTTGTTTTTCTTTCAAAACTTTATAAAGTATGAAAAACAGTGAATTTGATTGTTATAACTTTTGTAATTACGTGATTTAGAATGCTAAGATCATGTTAGAAATGTTGTATAGTATTTCTGTGAAGTCCATACTTCATGGGTAGCAATTAAATTGTTGTGGTAGCATTAAATGGTGAATTCTGGGCCTGGTTCTCTGTTATTCGTGAGCTGCAGATTCTGAAACTGGCGTGTGGAGCTGCAGCGCCAACTTTAAGCCTAAGAGTGGGCTCCAGCGCCAGTGGAGCTGCAGCGCCAGCTTTAAGCCTAAGATTGGGGCTGCAGCGCCAGACTTAAGCTTAAAGTCCGAGCTGCAGTGCCAGTGGAGCTGCAGTGCCATTTTTAGTTCAAATGGTGAAGCTGCAGCGCCACTTGGCAGATTTTGCCCAAAATGAGATTTTAATTGTTTAAGTCCAGGAAATGTAATTGGAACCTAATGTAATAAACATGAAGACATGATTAAACATATAATAAGAGATTAATAACTTATATTACGTGAGTAATTAATAAGTTAATTACATGACTTGAATCGTTAATTGTATAGTCCAATAACGTGCTCAAGACCGATGTGTGTGATTTGATACGTATATCGAGTTATTGATTAATGTGTATTGTGAACGTATTGATATGTAGGATTTAATAAAGAACGTGAATTATAAATTGTAGCTTGTGCAAGAGGCAAGTTTCCTAAACTCAAACTTTACTTTTACATTGAGCAAGTATCCTATCTCTAACTTATTGTTATTAAGCAAGTTTCTTAACATTCTAAGTTATTCATTTATCAAGTCTTAGACTTGTATTCTATATCGAGCGAGCTCTTGTTTTTAATTGTTCAAGTTCAAAGGTTTCATATTTGATGCTATAACTCTTTTAAGCATGATTCATCTATACAATACTTATTCGATTGTATACTCTTGAGATTTACCATTCAAGTTTAATATCGATGTTATTGTTGAACTTATAAGACTAGTGAACCCTTATTTATTCGACTAGTCCATAATTGATGTACGTTCTAAATTCTAGAATACTTATTGAGCTTATCCAAACCAGACTTCCTTTGGTGCGGACTCTGATGTCAAAACTGAGATGAACAACCCTGTAAAGGGGATTATTTACACTTTAGCGTTGAGATATTGTGCACAGTATGGTACTAAGGGCTGATCTCCCTAAGTACGAGAAGTAGAGTCCATAGTCTTATGACTGTTAAAGGTTTGAAGTTTAACACTTTACAACCTAGGATATAGTTCGAGGTCTTATGACCCTCAGATGTTCTTTTGATTCCTGTTGTTTATGCTCGAGTCAAAAGTTGAGTTTCTTTATTCAGATGTCTTTGATTCACTCGCATGTTATTATATTGTTGTCTTATTATTATACTTGTGGGCAATCTTACTCACTCTTGCGTAATAATAACATTGCAGTTAAGAACGAAAGGTCCGACGAGCCTTCTACTAGCAAAGGAAAGGGCAAGATCAACAAGTGATGAAGACTTGTTGTTTAGTTTATGTGTTTCTATTTCAGACTTATGTTAAAGTTGTGTAAGAATTATTTAATTGTTTATGTTTTCGCATTTGAGATTTAAGGTTAAGTACGACCTGTGATTGATGTATTTATTTTCAGATGTTGTAACCCCAAAAGGGGAGGATTATTTCTATTTATTTCATGGTTTGTATTTATTATGGGTAGATAGATAGATGATATTTGTACAGTGAACACCAAGTCCCGTGGAAATTGAAGTAGCCGAATTTGGGGGTGTCACAACTAAAGCATTATATCAAATCAACACCTTGCTATTTTAAAATAATCTATAAAGAAAATTAAATCTTTATTCATAAAAGTTGGGGTCTTACAACCTCCCCTCCGTATGAAATTTCGTCCTCGAAATTGACATACGTACCTGGTACTTCAAAAAGGTGAGGATACCTCGTTTTTATTTCCGATTCTAACTCTTAGGTCATTTCCTCGATATCATGGTTTCTCCACAAAACCTTGACTTGTGGTATAATCTTTGAGCGTAGGACTTGCTCCTTCCTATCCAAGATTTTGACAGGTACCTCCTCGTACATTAAATCTTTAGCTATCTCGTCCGGTTCTAACTCAATAATGTGGTTTGGATCTTTCACATATTTACGTAGCACGGATATGTGAAAAATGTTATGAACACGAGACATGCTTGGAGGTAAAGCGAGTCTATAGGCCACATTTTCTACTCGATCAAGAATCTCAAATGGACCAATAAATCGTGGATTGAGCTTTCCTCTCTTCCCAAATTTTGTAACTCCCTTCCATGGAGCAACACGTAATAACACATGGTCCCCAACATTAAATTCCACGTCCTTTCGATGAAGATCCGCATAACTCTTTTGTCGATCATGCGCCGTTTGTATACGTTGTAGGATTATTTGGATCTTTTTCGTAGTCATACGTACTAACTCCGGTCCCAACAATGTTGCTTCACCCACCTCATCCCAACATACTAGAGAACGACACTTTCGTCCATACAACGCCTCGAATGGAGCCATGCCTATACTTGCTTGATAACTGTTGTTGTAAGAGAATTCCACTAATGGTAAGAACTTGTCCCAACTTCCTTTGAAGTCTAGGACACAGAGTCTTAATAGATCTTCAAGAGTTTGATTGTGATTTTAGGAATTGACTGGTTAACCACTCATCATGCTAAAATTGATTATTTTCGTAAGGTTGTTAGCTTTCATATTCCTAACCAACCTGTTATGCAAATTTAAACAACCAAACCACTAAAATCAATCAATGTCATTTCAAGTCATAAAGTTATTCGTTTATTGAAAAACGGATGTCAAGTTTTCTTAGCCCATGTCACCGATTTAAACAAGAATACGTCAGATTTGAATGATATTTCTATTGTTAATAAATTCCCTGATGTATTTCCCGAAGAACTTCCTGGCCTACCCCCGGAACGTGAAGTTGAATTCTTTATTGACCTTGAACCCGGTACAAAACCCATTTCAAAAACCTCATATCAAATGGCTCCCATTGAACTTCAAGAGTTAAAGGTCCAACAACAAGAGTTGTTAGACATTGGCTTTATACGTCCTAGTACATCTCCTTGGGGTGCTCCTGTTTTATTCGTAAAGAAGAAAGATGGGAGTATGCGACTTTGTATTGACTATCGGGAGTTGAACCATGTCACCATCAAGAATAGGTATCCGTTTCCTCACATTGATGACTTGTTTGACCAGTTACAAGGTGCTAAATTCTTCTCAAAGATTGATCTTCGTTTTGGATATCATCAGTTAAAAATTAAAACTGATGACATCCCAAAGTCTGCCTTTAGAACTCGATACGGGCATTATGAATTCTTAGTCATGTCTTTTGGATTGACTAATGCTCCTGCGGACATCATGGATATGATGAACTGAATATTCAAGGAATATTTGGATCATTTTGTGTTTGTCTTTATTAATGACATCCTCATTTACTCCAAGAGCCGTGAAGATCATGAGCAACACTTGAAGCTGATACTCCAAAAGCTTCGTGAAAACAAACTATATGCCAAGTTGAAGAAATGCGAGTTCTGGCTTGAGGAAACAGCATTCCTTGGGCACGTGGTATCGAAACATGGAATATCGGTTGACCCGACGAAGATTGAAGCAATACAAAGTTGGGAGCAACCTAAGTCAGTAACCAAAATACGTAGCTTTCTAGGCTTAGCTGATTATTATCGGAGATTCGTGGAAGAATTTTCTTGAATCGCTACTCCATTAACTCAGCTGACTCAAAAAGATACAAAATTCGGATGGAGTGAGGAATGTGAGAAGAGTTTCCAGGAACTCAAGAGGAGACTCATTTCGACACCTGTTCTGACAATACCATCTGGTTCGGATGGATTTGTCATCTACAGCGATGAGTCAGGCAAATGGTTAGGATGTGTTCTCATGCAACATGTGAAAATCATAGCCTATGCCTCACGACAACTCAAAGAATATGAGATGAATCATCCTACTCATGATCTAGAGTTGACAGTTATCGTTTTTGCGTTGAAGATCTGGAGACACTACTTGTATGGGGAGAAAGTGGAGATCTATACGGATCATTTGAGCCTTAAATATTTCTTCACTCAAAAGGAACTCAGCACGCGGCAACGACGTTGGCTTGAGCTGTTGAAAGATTACAACCATACCATCCAATACCATCTTGGAAAAGCGAATGTGGTAGTGGACACGTTGAGTAAAAGATCATATGCGGGAATGAGTGCGATGCTGTCAACACAAAGGCCCATTTTGTATGACTTACAAAGAATGGAGATAGAGTTAAAGACTCCAAGGACCCACGTGAATAAGACAAATATATGCGTAAAACTAACTTTAATTGATAAAATTAAAGCTGCTCAAGCTACAGACTCAGAGCTGATAAATATGAAGAAGAAGGTGCAAGAATGTGCTATTCCAGAAGTAAGAATCGATGAAGAAGAAATACTTCGAGTCAACTCCAGACTTTGTGTTCCTAACGACTCTGATTTGAAGTATAAAATCATGATGGAAGCACAAAACACACCGTTTGTAATCCATCCTGGAAGTACCAAAATGTATCGTGATCTTCGACATACATTTTGGTGGAGCAGTATGAAGAGAGAGATCGCGGAGGTTATCTCGAGGTGCCTAACTTGTCAACGTGTCAAGGCGGAGCATCAAGTGCCAAAGGGTCCATTGCAACCGCTTGAGATTCTAAAATGAAAGTGGGAACACATCAACATGGATTTCGTTACAGGTCTTTCTAAGGTTTCTCAAGGCATAGATGTAATTTGGGTTATTGTAGATAGATTAACCAAGTCTGCTCATTTCTTGCCTATTCGAAAGACTTATTCACTTGAATGTCTTACTCGTATGTACATAAATGAGATTTTAAGACTGCGTGGTATGCCAATATCCATAGTTTTTGATCGAGACCTTAGATTCACGTCACGATTTTGGGTTAGCTTGCAGAAAGCTATGAGCACCGATTTACGATTCAGTTCTGCATATCATCCTCAAACGGACGAGCAATCAGAAAGAACTATTCAAACTCTTGAAGATCTATTGAGACTCTGTGTTCTAGACTTCAAAGGAAGTTGGGACAAGTACTTACCACTGGTAAAATTCTCGTACAACAACAGTTATCAGGCAAGTATAGGCATGGCTCCATTCGAGGCGTTGTATGGACAAAATTTTCATTCTGCAGTATGCTGAGATGAGGTGGGTAAAGCAACATTGTTGGGATCGGAGTTAGTACGTATGACTACAGAAAAGATTCAAATGATTCGCCAACATATACAAATAGCACAAAGTCGACAAATGAGTTATGCTGATCTTCATCGAAGGGACGTAAAATTTAATGTTGGAGACCATGTATTGTTACGTGTTGCTCCTTGGAAAGAAGTTACGAGATTCAGAAAGAGAGGAAAGCTCAACCCACGATTTATCGGTCCATTTGAAATACTCGACTGAGTAGGAATTGTGGCCTATAGACTCGCCTTACCTCCAAGCATGTCTCGTGTTCATAACTTTTTTCACATATCTATGCTTTGTAAATATATGAAAGACCCAAACCACATTATTGAATTAGAACCAGACGAGATAGCCGAAGATTTAACGTATGAGGATGTACCTGTCAAGATCTTGGATAAGAAATAACATGTTCTACGCTCAAAGGTTATACCTCAAGTCAAAGTTTTATGGAGAAATCATGATATTGAGGAAATGACCTGGGAGTTAGAATTGAAAATGAATGCAAGGTATCCTCACCTCTTCGAAATACCAGGTACGTACGTCAATTTCGAGGATGAAATTTCATAATGAGGAGAGGTTGTAAGACCCCAACTTTTTATGAATAAGATTTAATTTTCTCCATATATTATTTTAAATAGTAAGGTGTTGATTTGATAATTGTGATAAGTTATGGGTGATATGTGTAAATTTTACAAAGTAAGCAAGTGGTTATAAAATATTCATTGTGTCGGGGAATATTCGTACGACGGCGCAATCATTGGTGGGCCCCATAACGAAAAACTGTCGGATGAAAAAAACGACAAGAATAAGTTTTCTAAAAATAACGGCAAAACTTTTACCGTTAAAACTGTTGAAATACCCGGTGATAAAAGAACAGTAATACGCGTTGTTGCACAGTAGCACATGATAATGCACAGTATTTTTAATTATTGATTCTTACGTAAGAAGTCGCTTACTCAATAATTGTTACAGTAATTATTGTTCAATATTTTATATTAGTGAGTCAATAATTGCTACAATGATAATTGCATAGTATTTTATATTATTGATTTAATAATTGTCAAAGTAACCACTTCACAGTAGTTTACAGTATTAAATCAATAATTGTCACACATTATTTAAATGATATTATTAGATAACATTATTGACAATGTTTAGAAAGTTCTGTCGAGAAAAGGGGTTAGGTTCTATAATTGTCCGCCAATGAGGAGAAATTCTTATTGGAAAGTCTCCTCTTTCTTGGGAACGACCTGGTTGTCAATATTGTGATTCTATAATATTAATTGTGAATAATAATTGATGAATAAAATAAAAATTATTGATAAATATGATAAGTAAATATTTTTTTAATTTTGATATAAATGAAGGAATGTTTAGCATGAGACATTTGTTGAAAATTGACATTTTATCTTCTCCAATAAAATATTTATTCAAATATATTATTATAATATTATATTATAATAGTATAATGTGATAATTAAATAGTATAATTTTATAATTTAAATGGTAATATTATTATAATAAATTCATGGTATAAAAATAAAATGAGGTGGAAGGGAGCAAATTAAATTCTTTTTGATAATTATAAATATATTAATATATATATATATATATATATATATATATATATATATATATATATATAAACATGTGAAAGTGGGGTAGTTGGAGTCTTATTCTCGTTAGGTGTGTTGAAGCTTGTTTTCAACAGTGGCATGTTGCTGATCAAACCGTGTGAATTTTGTCAATCCTGATGTGCTGACATTTTCCTATAAATAGGTTGCTTAGTTAGAAATAAAAATCACACCAGAATCAAAAAATTCTTTCTTGATAATATTGAGCGTATTTCTTGTGATTATTAAGATATTTTGAGTGTTGATAACAGTGCAAGATTTTTTCAACATAATATTCGATATTCCAGACAGTCTCCTAAGGTAAAGGATATTATTTTTCTCGTAAAAGATGTTTTCGTTCCATACTCGTAAGGAATATTATTTTCTTCCATACTCTATAATATGTAATTGATAATATTTCATTTCATATTCCTAAATTTAAACTTACTATGGTAAGTATTGTTTCTATAATTCCTGAAATGATTAGAAATTCCTTAAGGTTTGCGCTTCATCTAATATCATTTCACTAGAATATTGGTCTGAACTTTCTTATGAAATTTTTATCTTTTCATGTCGGGGTACTATTCATACATACGGCACTATTCACGGGTCCTATTCACAACCAAAATTAAATTTTCTTTTCTTTGTCCAAGTTATCTTTTATGGATCTTATTCTTAAAATTGGATCCATAGTTTGATCTTCATTCTTGAACTCTGGATAAATTGAATTATAAATCTCTAATATTTATTCTTTGTCTCACTGGATTCGTTATTCATATCATTTTTCATCATTCTCAATCTTAAATTGTGGTGAAAGTTATCTTTGGCCCATAGTCAAAGATGAACTGTTGATTGATGAATATCTTTGGCCCGTAGTGCAAAGATGAGCTGTTGATTTATGAATATCTTTGGCTTATAGTGCAAAGATGGACAGGTGTTTGGCATGATCATGACCACTGGTGATACAAATGAATATCTTTGGCCCGTAGTGCAAAGATAAATTAGTGATTTAAAATATTTATTGATTGATGTTACAAGGATAAAATATTGATGATGGACTTTTAAATCATAGAAGATAGTAGGCATCATTCTCTACTTAACTCTTCTAATGAATTATTATTTTCGCTGCAGTTGTTGATCTAAAACTTGTTGTCCATAATATTTTATTTGATTTAGTGAAGGCTAAACGATAATTTATTCTTCATTATCTTAGTCATAATATATTCTTTACTAGGCTAGTTTGTTAGAGTTTATGCCCTAGAGGCTAATTCTTTGATGTAATTGCTTAAATATTTTTGATATTATATTTGATTGAATAAATAAATTATTTTATTATAGTTTTATTTACTGCGTTATATAAATGTTAACATAATAAAAATCCTTAGAATAGTGATACAAATTATATGGCTTCAAGTATGTGACTTGAACATGAGATCATATAATTATAATTAGTATCATTACTCTTAAATGTCCCTAGTCGAGTGTCATTGTTAATGGGACAACAATGATACATTGAGACTAGTATGTGGATTGACTGATGGCCAAATCTCATTGGTCATAAATATATGAGATATTGAGTCAATGCATAGGTACATGTTAGATAACAATGTACTGGACAGACCCACCATGAGAATTCTACGTGGAGCATTATGCAAAGTGTCATAAGCAATTCTCATAGTGACAATGATGTAATGATCCTCCGACCTGAAATCACTATATTACTACACGAGAATTTATGTACTTTGATATCATCAAAGGCCACCTTTAATAGGGTGGACGATAAAGGTGATTATTGGGTACATCATGAATCATGTGAGGAATATGAGTAATCTAGATGGAATTTAACCCTCCTATATATTAGGGGTGATATCCATAGGCCTCTTGATTGAGTAGGACTATGAAATGCATGGTCATGCTCAAATAGTGATTTGTTTCATATAGTCTACTCATCGATCAAGAAAACTCAGATTAAATTATGAAGAGGATGACACATTCCATGCCTCGAGTTTAATCCAGGATGTCAAGGTTAAAAGGATTAAATTACATTGAAACATTGGTCACGAAAAGGTTGTATCGAATCACCGATCTTATTATTATTTGGGTAGCAGTGATGCATTACTAGATGCCATTCACTGTTTATAATTTTATAATATGATTTTAAAATTATTGCCAACATAATAATAACCTATAGGGTCACACACTTAGAACGTAATTAAAAGGGAATTAATTTAAATTGTATAGATTTAAATATATCAATATGATTGATAGTATTTAAATTACGAATTTAAATTAATAGGATAATTTGTATATATATGTATATTAATTAAGTAAGACTTAATTAAGATATAATATATATATATATATATATATATATATAAATTCAGATTTTATTTTTCTAATTGGATTAGGTTTTGGTTAATTCCTTTAACTGCTATATATATGATATATCAGCCGTTTAGGGAATTATCGATATCAAAACCCTAGCCGCTCTTAGAGAGAGACTAGAGAGAAAAGTTTCAAAAGTTCAGATCCTTGGCGACTAGTACCGCAGCTTTCCTTGCTGCAGATCGTGTGACGATTCGCGGGACGTTCGTGTGGATACCGTAGAGGCGCAGTTCTGTTGGATTGCGTTGAGGATTCGAAGCAGTTCCAGAATCTCCATCGTCTCCGTTCAGGCTTGAATAATCGGTAAAACAAATCTTAACCTCTGAACTAATATATTTTTTGCATGGATCCTATTTTAGGGTTTCGGAAAATTTTTAATTTCCGCTGCGTTTATGTGCCGAAAACCCTACAGTGGTATCAGAGCTACTTGCAAAACGATTAATTCAGATTACGTGTTTTAATTGTTTTCGTTATATATGATATATGATGATGCATGTTTATCGATCTGAAATTGAATATATGATATTCTGCATGTATGCGTATTCTGGAAATCTGTAATGTATATGCATGTATATGATGTTCTGATAATCGTATCCTAGAAGGTGGAATAACAATTCAACTTCTATTCTAATTGGATTAGAAACATGAAGATTCGATTTAATATGATTAATCGAAACTGGACATATATGATATGTTCTGGGTGTATTGTTATTATCCTGCCGGTTGATTGGTCAGCCGGACCACCGCCCGGGGGGGAGACCCCCCCTTGGACCCCCCTCGTCATAGCGCACGATAGTCGTGACCCCAATATTTTGTATATAGTTTTCTTTAATTATATAAATTGTGTCATGTGCTTATTGTGATATGCATGGTGCACAGTTATGGCCCTTTTGACCCATAGGTTAGTGGTTTTTGGTTTTGAAATACGGCTTGCATGTCGTGCCTTTCTATAAATTCTGATGTAATATTCTCTTCTCATCTAAATCCCCTCGAATGTAACTCGAGGTTTCTTTATGTCATGTAATTTACAATTGTAACCTATCAAGATGACAAGATAATGATGGAGAGGAGACACATGCATGAGGAAGGTCCAAGGAAGCTACTATTTTGAAGACCTTTTACCACCTTAGACTGACCTTCAATCTTTTCATTAGCTTGAAAAGATTGACATAGGGTTGGGGCCATAACTGTGACACATTTAATTTTGCACTTTATTTATGCTTGTATACGATATGATATGATAAATAATGTGCATGTTTAATAAGATTAAAATTGGTGAGATCTAAATTAATTATTAAAATCCCTCATAAAATTATTAAGTCTAAATCAGATGCCTTCCAATGATCCAAGCATATACTTAGGCGGTACCATCTCATCCGTGAAATCATTGATAGAGGAGATGTACATATAAGCAGAGTGCCAACAGATGATAATGTTGCAGATCCCCTGACCAAAGCTTTGTCGCAGCATAAGTACGAAGGTCACACTAGTTCCATGGGTATTAGATACATGAGTGATTGGCTCTAGTGCAAGTGGGAGACTGTTAGAGTTTATGCCCTAGAGGCTAATTCTTTGATGTAATTGCTTAAATATTTTTGATATTATATTTGATTGAATAAATAAATTATTTTATTATGATTTTATTTACTGCGTTATATAAATGTTAACATAATAAAAGTCCTTAGAATAGTGATATAATTATATGATCTCATGTTCAAGTCACATACTTGAAGCCATATAATTTGTATCACTATTCTAAGGACTTTTATTATGTTAATATTTATATAACACAGTAAATAAAACCATAATAAAATAATTTATTTATTCAATCAAATATAATATCAAAAATATTTAAGCAATTACATCAAAGAATTAGCCTCTAGGGCATAAACTCTAACATAGTTGAGCTCACCCTTTTCTTTCATTGTTCTCTTCAGAAAATGAGAATATCGCGGGGACTAGTCGGGGAATGGAGTGATGGTCCGAGATAGAGTTGTAGTAGTCCTCATTATTTTGTAAAATAGTGTGATAATAATTGTAATGAGGACTTATTTGAGTGTTTATATTTTTGTATTATATACGATCTGTATTGAAGCTCACGGTTTGTGTGGTCGTATTTTGCATGATCGTTTGTTATAAGAAGATTTGTATTCGAATTCTGTACCATGTATTTGGCGACTCAGAATGGGTTGTGTGAACCTATTTTGGGGGCGTCACAGCCTTGGTCTTTTCCTTGTAAATCTTTGAACTTTCATAGGCTTCATTCCTCAATTCTTCTAACTCTGGCATTTGCAACTTCCTTTGTATTCCAGCTGCCTCCAAATTCATGTTGCACTGCTTAATTGCCCAAAACGCCCTATGCTCCAACTCAACAGGTAAGTGGCATGGTTTCCCAAACACAATCCTATATGGTGACATCCCAATAGAAGTTTTGAATGCAATTTTATAGGCCCAAAGTGTATCATCCAGTCTCAGACTCCAATCCTTTCTGCTCGAGTTGACTACCTTCTCCAAAATGGATTTGATCTCCCAGTTGGATACCTCAGCTTCGGCCTTACTCTGCGAATGGTAGGATGTAGAAACCTTGTGTAGAACATTGTATTTCTTGAACAAAGTCGCTAACACCCTATTGCAAAAATGGGTTCCGCGATCACTAATAATGGCTCGTGGTGCTTCAAACCTGACAAATATGTTAGTCCTGACAAAATCTGCAACAACTTTAGAATCGTCAGTCCTAGTGAATTTAACTTTCACCCATTTTGAAACATAATCAATAGCCAAAAGAATATAAACATTACCAAAGGATGAAGGAAAAGGTCCCATAAAATCTATACCCCAAACATATAAAATTTCAACAACCAGAATGAGAGTTTATGTCATTTGATTTCTATGTGAGATATTCCCTGTCCTTTGACAATTAACACATGTTTTGGAAAACAGATATGAGTCTTTAAAAAGAGAATGCCAATAAAAACCACTTTCCAAAACTTTGTTAGCAATTCTTTTTGGACCAAAATGTCCTACACAAGCATGAGAATGATAAAAAGCTAGAATAGATTGAAATTCACTATTAGGCACACATTGTCTAATTATCTGGTCAACACAAAATTTCCATAGGTATGGATAATCCCAAACATAGTGTTTAACATCACTTTTCAAGTTTTCCTTCTTAGATTTGGAAAAATCACTAGGGAAATATACACTTACCAAATAATTCACAAGACTTGCATACCAGGGATTCTCAGCATGAATGGAAAGTAGATGCTTATCCAGGAAAGAATCATGCAATGATAGCTCCTCCTCATCTCTCAATAGTCTGCTCAAGTGATCCGCCACAAAATTGTCTGCACATTTCTTATCCTTGATCTCCAAGTCAAATTCTTGCAAAAGAAGAATCCACCTGATAATCCTAGGTTTAAAGTCCTTCTTGGTTAGCAAATACCTGAGAGCAACATGGTCAGAATAAACTATAACTTTAGTACCAAGAAAATATGATCAAAATTTATCAAAATCAAAAACCATAGATAAAAGTTCTTTTTCAATTATGGAATAGTTTATCTGAGCCTCATTCAAAGTTCTATAAGCATAGTAAATGGCATGCACGATTTTGTCAATCCTTTGGCCTAAAACAGCCCCTACTGCATAGTTGCTTGCGTCACACATGATCTCAAATGGAAACTTCTAATTTGGTGGCTGAATAACAGGGGCAGAGGTCAACAATTTCTTTAAAGTATCAAAAGCCTCCTTGCACTCATCATCAAATCAGAACTCCACATCCTTTTGTAGCAACTTACATAAGGGCAATGCGATACTTGAGAAATCCTTGATAAACCTTCGATAGAAACCTGCATGTCCAAGAAAAGAGCGAATCTTCCGCATGCTGAAGTGGTAAGGCAAAGCAGAAATAACATCTATCTTAGCTTTATCAACTTCAAGACCTTTAGATGACACAATATGACCAAGTACTATATCTTGTTCTACCATAAAATGACACTTTTTCCAATTCAAAACAAGATTAGTTTCCATGCATCTATCCAAAACACGACTCAAGTTATCTAAGCATGCATCCAAACAATCACCATGAATCGTGAAATCATCCATAAAAACCTCAATTAGCTCTCTAAAAGATCGGAAAAGACACTCACCATGCATCGTGAAAATTTCATGGGGCATTACAGATTCCAAAGGACATTCGTCGGTATATATACAAATGTGCCAAAGAAATATATGAATGTGGTATTTTCTTGGTCCTCGGGTGCAATCACAATTTGGTTATATGCTGAAAAACCATCTAGAAAACAATAATAAGTATGTCCAGCTAATCTTTCTAACATTTGATCAATAAAAAGGAGAAGAAAGTGATCCTTTCTAGATGCAACATTTAATTTTCTTTAGTCAATACACATTCTCCACCCTGTTTGTATCTGTGTGGGAACCAACTCATTATTGCCAATCTTAACAATTATGATTTCGGATTTCTTTAGAACTACTTGTACTGGACTCACCCATTGACTATCGAAAATGGAATAGATTATGCCGGCATCAAGTAATTTGAGCACCACTTTTTTCACTAACTCCATCATGGGTGGATTCAATCTCCTTTGCACATCCCTCGTGGGCTTAAATCCATATATCTTCCAACAATATTCGATACAGGCACATCGCAAGACTAATACCCTTTATATCTGCTATCGTCTAACCAAAAACTGTGACATGGTCCTTTAGGACTCTCAGTAATTTATCTTTCGGCACTTTGGTGGTTAGATTACTAGCAATAATCACAGGCAAATTATCATTAGTTCCAAATATGCATATTTCAAATGTGTAGGTAATTGTTTTAATTCTAGGGTTGGAGCTTGCACAACAGATGGTAGTAACTTTTGATGAGAAACATGTAATTGAATAAAATGAACTGCATACTTATCTGAGAATTTTGGTAATGAGTGCAGTGCAGCCACAATTTCCTTCAATTCCTGAGTCTGTTCAATCTCGTCTTCCATGTTCATGTCCAAATTGTTGGTGATGGCAACCTCCAAGTTGTCCTTATGTAGTTGTTCAAAAGCTCTATGCACTAAGGAGTCTCTCACATCAATAGCAAAAACCTGTCCAATATCACTAGGGTACCGTATGGAATCATAGATGTTAAACTGAATCTTTTCTGCATCAAATTCCATTGTCAAGGTCCCATTATGCACATCAATCATGGTTCTTGCTGTTTTTAAGAATGGTCTTCCTAACAAGATGTGGGAAGGGTTTGGTGATGTATCATCTTCCATGTCCACAATGTAAAAATCTGCAAAAAAGATTAGTTCGTTCACCTACACTAAGACATCTTCAATTACTCCTTGGGGGTAGGTGTTAGTACGATCTGCCAATTGAATAATCACACCGGTATTTTTCAAAGGACCTAGATTTAAGGAAGCATAAACAGATAAAGGCATAACATTAATTGAAGCTCCTAAATCTAGCATTTGTTTTTTAAATCTGGGGTTTCCTATTTTGCATGGAATTATGAACATGCCTGGGTCTTTACATTTAGGGGGCATTTTTCTTTGAAGAACATCAGATACATTTTCCCCAACTGTGACTCTCTCATCATTTTATAATTTTCTTTTATTAGTGCATAATTATTTTAAAAACTTTGCATACCGTGGTACTTGTTTTATTGCATCAAGTAAGGGGATGTTCACTTCTACTTTCCTGAATGTTTCCAAAATTTCTATTTCTTATTCCTCTTTCCTTGAAGTTTTAGAGATTTTAAGGGAAAAGGGTAAGGGAACATTTTTAAGCTGACTAGGAGGGTTAGGTTGTACCTTTGATTTTTCTGTTTCCTCCTTAGTTGCCTCCTCCTCAAACTCAACGGTGGCTGGTGGTGTATCCATTTGTTTCCCACTTTGCAAAGTTATAGCACTTGCATTCTCCCTTGGATTGACAACAGTTTGAAACTGTAGCTTCACTGAACCTTGAGAGTCCAATCGACCAACTGTAGTGGCAAGTTGACTCATCTGATTCTCCAAACTGTGGCTGGAAGATCTTGTATCTTTTTGAAATTGTTGTGTTTGAGTCATGAATGCTTTGAACATGTCTTCAAGGGATGTTCCAAAAGTGGTTGGAGCTGCTGGTTTGGGTTGGTAATGTGACGCCCCCAGAATAGGTCTAGTCAACCCAACCCATTCTGAGTCGCCAAATACATGGTACAGAATTCAAATACAACTTTATATCATACGGTCGTGCAAAATACGACCACACAACTGTGAGTGTCAATACAAATATGTAAAAAATATTAAGATTCAAAATAAGTCCTCATTACAATTATTATCACACTATTTATCAGAAATAGTGAGGACTACAACTGCTCTAACTTGGACCATCACTCTGTCCCCCGACTAGTCCCTGTGACATTCTCATTTCCTGAAGAGGACAACAGATGAAAAGGGTGAGCTCAACTAGCTCAGTAAAGAATATTATGACTAAGATAATGAAAAATAAATTATCGTTAGTCTTCAATAAATCAGATAAAATATAATGGACAACCAATCTTAGATCAATATTCGCAGCGGAAATAACAATTCATTAGAAGAATTAAGCAGAGAATGAAGTCTACTATCTTCTATGATTTAAAAGTCCATCATCAATATTTTATTCCTGTAACATCAATCAATATACATCTCGAATCAATATTCATCTTTGCACTACAGGCCAAAGATATTCATTTGTATCATCAGTGGTCATGTTCATCTCAACACTTGTCATCTTTGCACTACGGCCAAAGATATTCATCAGGTAATCATTCATCTTTGCTCTACAGGCCAAAGATATTCAGTTACATCACCTTTTAGGACTGAGGATGATGAAAAATATTTCAAATAACAAATCCAGTGAGATAAAAGACAAAGATTAGAGATTCGTCATTTAGTTTATCCAAATTCAAGAATAATCCATAATAATACTTTGTGGAGCAAAATTCAAGAATAAAGCTCAAAACTTGGATACAATCAAAGATAGTAACCTTAACAGACAATTTGGACAAATAGAAGAAAAATAAATTTTCCCGTGAATAGTGCCGTATACGTGAATAGTAACCCCGACAGAAAAAAATAAGAATTTCAACATAAAATCCATGACAATATTTTTGTATAATGATATTGAGAAGAATAACATCATTTACGAAAAAAATAACATCCCTTACCTCAAAAAGATAGTACCTCTGACTGGAATATCGGATATAATACCGAAGGAAACTTGCGCTGAATACTAATACTCAAAGTATTGAAATACTCACAAAAATACGCTCGATATTATAGAGAGAGAAAACTTCTGATTCTGGTGTGATTTTCAATTCTAACCTAAGCACCCTATTTATAGGAAAAGCTTAGGATGCAAAAGGAGACTAAAATAATAAAATAATATTATTTTTAAAATAATCTCCGCCGCCGGCTGCTAAGAAAATCAGATTTTTCAACCAACAACAAAAGTGGGGCCCACCATTTTATTTAAAAAATATTTATTTTCTGAAACTTCAATAATTCATAATAAATAGCTCCTTTGCCAGAAAAATACAAATTCTATGTTTTTTTTATAGGAAATTTAATTCTCTACAACTTTGTAGAAGGAAGTTTTTCCAAATTCCAAACATAAATTATCCGAAATCCACAACCAGATGATTTCTCACACCAAAATATTGATAAAAACTCATCAGCGCCAATTCCTTCTTTAATATCCACAAAATAAATATTTCCTTATCATATAAATCAATAATTAATTATTCATTGATAATATTACAGAACTACAATATTGACAACCAGGTCGTTAGGGGGCCTTCCGATAAGGATTTCTCCTTACTGGCGCGCAATTAAATAACCCCTCCTAGACAGAACTTCCTTAGACATTGTCAATAATGCTATCTAATAATATTATTCAAATAATATGAATTATTGAGTTGATAATATGAAATACTGTGCAGTGACAATTATTAAATCAATAATACCAAAATATCAACTGTAGCCATTATTAAATCAATCATATAAAATGGCAACGTAGCAATTATTGAGTCAATAAAATATCAATGTAACAATTATTGAGTCAATAATATAAAATATCAACGTAACAATTATTGAGTCAATAATATAAAATATTGAACAGTAATTACTGTAACAATTATTGAGTAATGGCTTCTCACGTAAGACTCAATAATTCAAAATACTGTGCGATACCGTGTGCTACTGTGCAACACCGCGTATCACTGTATTTTAACCACAGGGTATTTCAACAGTACTAACGGTAATAACCACGCCGTTATTTTGTAAAAAAGTTATTTCTGTCGCTTTCTATATCCGACAGTTATTCCGTTGTGGGGGCCCACAAATAGCTGCGCCGTCGTACGAATATTCCCCGACAACAAGAATATTCCACGACCAAACGAATATTCCCCGACAACCAGAATATATTATAACCACTTGCTCATTTTAAAAATGTTTGCACATTTCACCCATAACTTTCATATTTATCAAAACAACACCTTACTGTTTCGAAATAATATATAAAGAAAATTAAATCTTTATTCATAAAAGTTGGGGTCTTACAGGTAATGTGGTTGAGTGGGCTAGAAACCTTGCTGTTTGCTTGGGTAAAAACCTTGCACCGGTGGCCTAACACCCCCGTAACTCAAATTGGGATGATCCCTCCATCCCAGATTGTACGTATTAGAGTAGAGGTCATATTTTATCTGCGGTTGTGCTTGGTAATTTTCCACTGCGTTGGCTTGTTAGGTAGTCTCATCCTCTTGAAATGTAGGGCACGAATCAGTAACAGGCCCTGCCATTAAGCATAATCCGCAAGCCTTTACAACCGACAAGTTTACTGTTATTAATTGTTTCACTACAACAATTAAGTCAAAAATTTGTTGCACCAATTCACTCGTGCTTACCTCACCTACCCTTTGTAGGAGCATGATCATTCCTTGTTACGTATTTTTGTGAGTTAGCAACCATGTTTGCTCTATAATTCTGTGTGGTTTCATAGTAAAGCACATCACATGGAACTCCTTTAAATGCTTGTAAGGATCTTCACATGTAAGACCACAGAAAGTAGGCAAAAGATGAATTAGTCCGCATTTAAGTCCGAATGCAGCATTTAAAACAGGATATTCAATGCACAAAGGTTGGTGAGTGAGATTAGGAGTAGCCAATTATTTCAATGTCCGGCTGTTGTTTGGCTCCGCCATCTTTTCTTCTTCTTCTGATTCGGTGGATGATTTATCGTAAAGTAACTCCAAAGCTATGTTGAGGCCTGGTGATGGTACAAAATCCTCGTCCAAATCTATAGTATACTGTTGAGCTTTACAATTTTATCACCTTAACCTCCTTACAGTTTTCTCGATCTTTGGGTCAAGATCTAATGTAGCAGCCTGAGAGGATCGAGTCATAAAACAAAAACAAAATAAATAATAGAAATAAAACAAAACACATTTAGTCCTCGGCAAAGGCGCCAAAATTTGGGAACTGTCGTTGACACTCCAAAATTAACCTCACTTTCACTTCACAAACAATTAGCACAATAGTAAGCAAGGATCGAACCAACTGAGAGTAAGTCTATTCTGAATTTATTCTACTATTTAAACAGAAAATAAAGATAGGGTTTTTGAAATTGTTTTAAACTAAGAAAACAAAATTAAATTGATGAGATTAACCAATTATGTGAAGACTTCAGTTCTTTTGTTCAGTTTCTCCAAGTTACAGTAATCAATTAACCAAGTTGTTATTATTTATCCTTTAATGAAACTATCCGAAATTAGCCCTAGATAGTAATAAACTCTGCAATCCGAAATTCTCCGTAGATAGTCAACGTATGAAACAAGCTCTCCACCTAATTCTAACTGTGATATAACCTAGAACAAGCTCTCTAGATCTAATAAGACATAAGCATTAAGAAATAGAGAATTAGGTTAATCCAAGCAACAAACACATAAGTTCAATTTGTTTAACTTATTTTCTGATAATCTTAGCAATACACAAAAGCTTGTCCACAATTAGTATCACTAATTTGCTACTTATAATGAAAAGTGATATCAATTACACGTAATACCAATCTTAATCTAGCAGATGATGATGATCAAATTAACTCAACTGGCCACATCAAATCAATTAGATCAATTAGCATGCAATCAATGAAAACAGATTATCAGAAGAAATTTCATGTAAGAAGGAATAAATAATATAAATCAATTAATCAATTACTTGCAACAAGGTTTCACCTCCCTTTAGAACTGAATAAAGTAAACTAGCCTAACATGTTTCCTTGTCTGCACTCCAATGGTATTTTATAGCTAGTAATAGATGATTGAATGAATAAAACCCTGCCTATCATCCTCTGTTTATAGTGCTAGACAAATCCCTAAATCCTATAAGAACTAGAAATCCAAATTCTAAAAGGAATTACAATTTAAACCTAGTTTCCATAAAGAAATAAAAACCAATAGGGAAAGTAAATCTCCGTCTAAAAAAAATCCTAAATCTGATATAAATATCAATCCAAATCCATGTAAAAATCTGTTAAAATCTGCTTCTGAAAATCCAAGATTGCATAGAATTCCCACTAACTCCGCCGGAGTGGATTCCTTGAACTACCTAAATCTGTCGGGGCGAAATCTTGTTTTCTTAAGCTCCAAAGTGCACTTCGCTGGGGCTAAGTCAATTTAGCCTTGTGACTCCCCCGGGGTGGATTAGGAAAGAAAGGACTGGGCTGGGGCAGCTTCAGTGTTCGTTGGGGCGAAAATTTCTAGAGACTATTACGTCGGGGTGGACTTTCCTAGGCCAACAAATCCGCCAAGGTGGATTGGCCTATTTTCCAAAATTTCTTCTTTTCCATATATTTAGCTTTGAATCGTCCCGTATCATCACTTAAGCTCCTATTTCGACCTAAAATCAGTAAACAACCTAATAAGTCCATTTACATCACAAAACATGCAATAAAGTCAAGCGTAAATGAACCAAAAATCATCAATATCATGCACTTATCAATAAATAAAATGTGATGATTAAAGATAAGTATGATAAGTAGATGTTTGTTCAATTATTTTATTTTTACAAAAGTAAGTTTAACAGGACTTGCTGACACTCTAATTTTCCTAAAGTAGTCTAGACACAACTCAATTAATAAATATGTTTTTTTAAAATCGTGTACAAGTTAGTTTAATTTCCTCTATGGGACCACAAATTTCACTACCGACATTTTTATATAGCTCATTTGGTTATTTTGTCAGAGCGTGTGTGCTAGTTGTCTCCTCAATTTTCAGTATAAATAGGTTGCTCGGATGAGCAACCAAGCAAACCATCACAACACCAAAAACACAAAATTTCTTCTACTACAATATTGTGAGTATTTCTTTTGAGTATAAGGATACTCTGAGTTCTACTAAAAGTACCAAAATTACTAAAGTTAATCTTTTATATAACCGTCAGATTTAGTTTCCTTTTAAGGTAAGGGATATTATTTTCTTTCATATTCCATATTATGATAAGAAAGTATTATTCGCTTTACAACTTTATAATTAAATGGTGAACATTTTTAAAATGATTAGGATTTCCTTAATAATTAGTACTTCATCAATTATCTTTTGACATGAATCTTCTTATTAAATTTTAATGGTTATATTTGAACTAGAAACTTTATATTTTTTTGAACTTTATATTTTATTAAGAACTCTAATCGATTTTCTTGATATCGTGTTGAAAATTTGGACCCTGGTTAAATTAAATTGAAAATTGCTAATGTTTATTCTTTATCTTATTATTCTGATTATTTTTATCCATTCATTATATCATTGATTTGCAATAATTATCAAAAATAAGCTGTTGAGAATGTCTTTGGCCTAGGTGCAAAGACAATATTATTGTTGAGTGTCTTTTGCCTGTGTGGTAAAGAAAAGTGGTGAAAATTCTCTTTGGCCAAGGTGAAAAAGGTAATTGTTGATTGACATAATTATGATCATTGGTGTTACAAATAAATATATTTGGTCAGGGTGCAAAGATGAATTGATTGGCATGATCATGACCATTGATGTTACATATGAATATCTTTGACTTGGATGCAAAGATGAATTTGTTGATTGGCATGATCATCACCATTGGTGTTACACATGAATATCTTTGGTATGGGTGCAAATATGAATTGTTGGTTGGCATGATCATGATCATTAGTGTTACAAATAAATATCTTTGGTCTAGGTGCAAAGATGAATTGATTGACATGATCATGAACAGGATCTGTGAATTTGTATAACCATGATCTTTGGTTGTTACAGGTAAAGACATGTGGTGAAAGTTCTATTTATCTTGGGTACAACGAAGAACTGTTGATTGAGTTACAGGGATAAAATATTGATGGTGAATTTTAAATTTGGAGAAGATAATAAACATTATGTTCTACTTGACTCTTCTAATGGATTATTGATTCCGCTGCAATTATGGTTGAAAACTTATATCATCTACCATATATTCTAAATGTCTGATTTATTACTGTTGAAGGCTATTGATAATATATTTATTTTAGTCATGATATTCTTTACCAGGCTATTTGTTCTCACCCTTTTGTTTCACAATTCCTTTTAGGAAATAAGAGTGTAATCGGGTCTAGTGGGGAGAGCAAGGGAATGGAATGATGGTTCGAGTTAGTGGTAGCCCTCATCAAGTTATAAAATAGTATAACAATAATTATGTCGAGGACTTAAAATGTTTGTTGCTGTATTTTATACGGCATTGGAATAATTTGGGTGTGAATATTGTCGTATTAGATACGATACAATATTTTTATTGAAAACTCACAGTATGTGTGTTTTCATATTTTGCACGACAGTATAAAAGTTGTGAATAGGAAAATTCGTGTTTGTAGTATGTATTTTGAAGATTCAAATTGGGTAGTATAGACCCGAATTTGGGGGCATCACAAGAGAATTGTTCCTGTGTATAATCCAAACACTATAATTAAGGACATTGGCTTTGAGTTATACATGAATTTCGTTGGGGTTGAGCAACTAAGGAAAACAATACAAAATTATGCACTTGGGAGGGGGAAAGGAATTTGGTTTCCAGTTAATGAAGCTACAAGGGTTCAAGCTAAGTGTGCAGCAGGATGTCCATGGAAGCTTTTGGCAAGCTATGTTCCTAGAGACAAATGGTTTCAAATTAATGCTTACCTTACTAAGATCCACAATTGTATTAGGGTTAACATAATAAAGATTATTAGTTGTAGATGGTTGGTAAATAAGTTTGGAGGGACAATTAGAACAAAGCCGAGAATCAAGTTGAAGGAATTTCAAGAGGTAATAAAGCAAAGGTTTGGATTGAAATGTTATATTGGATAGTGTTTACAAGTTTAAAAAATTGCATTATCTGAGATAGAAAAAACTCTGGTAGAGCATTATGATGGTGTTTGGGAATATGGACAAAAGATCCTTAATACCTACCAGGTAGCACTGTACAAATTAGGATTGCTCAGGGCATTCCAAAAAGGTTTCAAAGAATGTATATTTATTTTGATGTTGTGAAGAAGAACTGGTTGGAGGGCTACAGATCTATTATTGGGTTTGATGGTTGTTTTCTAAAGACATATTCTAGAAGAAAGCTATTATCTGCAATAGGTAGAGGTGCTAACAACCAGATGTTCCTAATAGCTTGGGTTATGGTGGAAAGTGAAAATAAAGACAGTTGGATTTGGTTTTAAATTTGTTAGTGGAAGATGTTGGATTAGAACAAGGCAGAGGATGGACATTAATTACTGATCAACAAAAGGTGCAGTTTTATTTTATTTTTATTACATCTTAAGTTTTATTTGCATTACACATGTATATCATTATACTAACAAAAAAATTCTGCATATTTGCATAGGGTTTGGTGCCTGCTATTCAGGAATTATTACCTCAAGCAAAGCATAGATGTTGTGCAAGAAACATCTATGCAAATTGGAGAAAAAAGTTCCCTAGGGCAACTTTCAAGTTGATGTTTTGGAAGGCATCAAAGGCCAACAATCCGATTGATTTTCGAAAAGCAATGAAAAGCATCAGAAAGAAGTCAAAGGATGCACACACTGACTTGATAGGTATACCTCCTAAACTTTGGAGTAAGGCTTACTTTGATGGCCACCACCAAACGTGATATAGTGACAAACAATATGTCAAAGTGTTTTAATAGTTGGATCATAAAGGCTATGTACAAACCCATCTTAATAATGTTTGAAGACATAAAAACTCAAGTAATGGAGAAAATTCATACCAAGAGAGATAAGATGATAAAAAGATATGGAAATTATGTCGTAGGATTCTAATTAAAATGAATAGGTCTTTTGAATTGACAAGGTATTGTGACCACCACTGGGATGGGGGCCTGTATGAGGTGAGTTACAAGTATGGTAAATATATGGTAGACATAGTGAAGCATACTTGCTCTTGTGGGGTGTGGCAATTATCTGGAGTACCTTGCCATCATGCTGCTACTGGATATTTCATCAAGAGAGGCCTGTTGAGGATTTTGTGAACCCTTGTTACAACATTGAAACCTATTTCAAGTCATATAACCATCTATTAAACCCCATGAGTGGTAGCAATAGTTGACCTACTACTGACTTACCAATCTTGTTACCTTCATTGATTAAAAGATTGGCTAGAAGGCCAAAGAGATGTAAAAGAAAATATCCAAATGAAGAACCAAAGAACACTGGTAAAGTTTCAAGGAAAGGGACTCCAATATTGATGTGTTCCAAATGCAAGCAATTAATATGGACATAATAAAGCTGGTTATAGGAACACACCTGCCCAAGAACAAACTGGTCCAGTAGACAACCTACTAGAAGAAGGCCAAAGCTCACTGTGAGTTATTTAATTTTGCATCATTTATATGTTTCCTTCAATTTTGAAGTGTACATACTAACATGTGGACATAATAAGTGAAAAGAAAACAAGGCGGTACAACAAGAAATGGGACTGCAACTGGGGAGAGGAGTGCAACTGTGAGGCAGAGATCAACACATGGTGGTGGAACGCAATCTGCAAGTAGCACTGCAGATGAGGGATAGTGAAGGCAGACACAGTGGATGTCTATCTTTTAGGGCAGCTTTAGAATACTTTTGTCATGGTTGTAACCATTTGATAGTTTGGATATTTAAAACTTGTTACAAATTTCTAGAAATGTACAATGGTTTGCAATTAATGCATTGTCAACAATTTTTTTGATTGGTTTGATATGCAATGATACATGGCAGAACTTAATATTTTTTTTAAACTACCTTGTCAAGTTTTTGCTTTATGGGTTGTACTGAATTGTGGTTGGATGCAATTTGGAACATGTTTGATTGGTTTGGTATGCAATGATACAAGGCAGAACTTGGCATTTGCCTTTTAAATTAAAGGAAATACATGTGTTAGCCTAGGAACAAGGTAAAGCTTTTTCATTTGCTTTGAAATACATCACAAAACAAAGCTTTTTCATTTTCATTTGTTTTGGAACTGCTTGTGTTTTAGCCTGAGATAGATTGAAGGAACTGCATATGTTTTAGTCACAAAACATGGCATGAATAGGGCATGCATTCTTTTCATTTTCATTTGCTCAAAATACATCACAAAACTTGAGATAGAATGAATTGAATTTCATCACAATACACAATACATTATAATAACTTCGTGGTATATGGCTTAGAATGTTTACAAAGTCATGAAATGAAAACATAACTTCATTACATAACTTTGAATGATTAAAAATTCATGAAAACATAACTTAATACAACACAAGTCACCATCCATGACAATATCACATACAGTTGCAATTTCATATTTGTCTCTCTTAGTCTGACAGTTTCCAACTCCAATTTTAAGGCCTCCCTTTTCAAATTCTTTAACTTCTCTTTCAGCTTTCTTTTTTTGTTTCTCACGAAATCGACTCCATCTTCATTCATTAAAACAGAACCCATTTCACTACAACCACTACCATGAACTTCATTTTGAGAACTTATGTTCAACCATTGAAAAAATTCATAATATTTATTAACGTCCTATAAAAGAAAAAAACACTTAACCAAATTGAATCCAAATACATTACAATAGTATACAAATTTATACCTAACATTTACTTACTGGGTAAAAACATCCATAGAACCTTCTTCCCTTTGATTTGTTCTTTATGGAGACACAAATGGATGTAGATAGACCGTAGAAATATTCTACCCTCTTTGGAGCAACCGACGAGAATCTGCTATTTGAAGATGCCATTAACAACCTTTTAGGTGTTCAAATGGTTTGAGAAGATGAAAACCCCTAATTTTTCTCTTTGATTTTGGTCGAATCAATCTCCTTATGTGATATAGACTGAGCTGGAACCCTAGTTTGCAGGGTTGCAGAATGAAGAAATCAGTGAGCCGTGAATGAATTTGGGAAGAGTCATATAACCAAAAAATCATACATACCTTATAAATAGAACCTTCTTCCATTTGATTTGTAATTGTTATGGAGACTCAAACTGATGCAAATAAATCGTTGAAATATTCCACCTTTTTTGCAGCAATCGATGAGGATCTGCTAAGAGAAGATGCCATTAACGTACCTCTGGGTGTTAGAATTGTTTGAGGAGATGGATTATAGCAAGAATCCTAATTTTTCCCTGTTGATTTTGGGCAAATTGATCTTCAAATTGGGTGTGTTCAGTTAAAACCCCTGTTTGCAAAAGCCTAAATGCGTGAGTTTATAATGAGTTAAGAGAAGACGGGATGATTTTGCCGCGTAAACCAGCTGGATTGGGCCATGTCATTTCTTTTATTTTTTCTTTTCTTTTTAAAAGTCACGTAGGAAAAAAACCCAAAAGAATTTAACAAAAGTGAACCAGAATTAGCAGACTGACCCAATTTTAAAATAATAATTAATTCAATGGGGTAATCTAAAAAAATAAAATTTTAGTGATGTATTGAGTAAAACATGTCAACTACAGTGACTAAATCATTCATTTTGCCTTCTGTGAATTGTAATAGGGAGAATAGATCAAAGGGGGGATTTTCGGAGGAATGGGATCCGAAAGGAATGGTGAATCTGGAGCTGATCTGAGCTGAAGTGAAATAAAAAACCCACTTTATACGCCCACTGTCTTTGCATTTCCCTCTCATTATTTTAAGGGTCCTTTACAGTAGTATACAACAATTAGAAAGTAATTACACTATTAGTGCATCCACAAAATAATTACAAAAATAACGTAATAAATTCAAACCATTTAATTTCACATTAATAAGGAAACCTAAAATCAAGGCTACCATAATTAATAATTCAAATTCAAATCTTTGGGATCTAACAACAAAAACAAATCCATAATTCAAAATTCAAAATTCAAATCAAAAGGATGAAAAACAAAAAATTATTTTCTTGTCATCTTCCTCCTCCGCCGCCGCGAATCTCCGCCTGTTGCAGATCTCTCTGGATGTTCTTTTTCTTAGGGAGGTTGACCAAATGTACAGGAATTCCACTCGGAACAGCTTCATATACTGCAAAAGTCAAGTACAATAGTAAATTGAGTCAGCCTTAAGCTAATAAATAAGTCGACATACTAATGGTAGCTCCAGAAGAATTTAATGCTAATTTAAAAATTGTTAAGAAAAGCATATATGCATGGTGGGTATCAATTATATGATTCCTCAAAAGACAAAAAGATCTCCAATTAGATTTCGTCTACAAAATCCATAAAAAAAATACTGGGACCACAAATCCAGAACATATGGTACTAGCTATTTAAAAACAAAAAGCAGAGCTTCTCCTTTAAAACGAAAACACAAAAAGGGTACAAAAAGGTGTGGAGGTGGATTGGTTACCTTGGTATCAAGGTTTGGTTATCTTGGTATGAAGGTTTGGTTACCAACTGCACTATAAAAAAACTGTAGGTGTGGAGGTGGATTGGTTACCTTGGTATGAAGGTTTGGTTACCTTGATATGAAAGTTTGGTTACCTTGGTATGAAGGTTTGGTTACCAACAGCACTATGAAGGTAACCTAATAAAACTAAATTGGTTACCATGGTATGAAGGTTTGGCTACCAACTGCATGAAGGTTTGGCTACCAACTGCATCACATTCAAAATAAATTGGTAACCTAATAAAACTGAATTGGTTACCTTTGTACAAAGGTTTGGTTACCAAATGCACTATGAAAAAACTGCAGGTGTGGAGGTGGATTGGTTACCTTAGTATAAAGGTTTGGTTACCTTGGTATGAAGGTTTGGTTACCAACTGCATTATGAAAAAACTGCAGGCTTGGAGGTAGTTTGGTTACCTTGGCATGAAGGTTTGGTTACCATGGTATGAATGTTTGGTTACCTTGATATGAAGGTTTGGTTACCAACAGCATTATGAAAAAACTGCATGTGTGGAGGTGGATTGGTTACCTTGGTATGAAGGTTTGGTTACCAACTGCACTAAGAAAAAACTGCAGGTGTGGAGGTGGGTAAGTAATATATTAAAGTGTATCCAAAAAATAATTTACAAAAGGAGGAACTATTAATTTCTTTTGAACAAGACAGACCCATAGTGACACACATTTCCGATCCATAACACATTTCAAAAGGACTGCAAGTCAAAATTTCAAAAGGACTTTAATTGAAAAGGACTACAAAAGGTCTAGAGAGTATGCCCATAACACATTTCAAAAGGACTGCTAGTCAAAATTGAAGTACAATGGAGTGAATGGACTAGAGAAATGGGTTTTGATATTGGTAACCTGGGCTCATCCGAAAGTACAATGAAACATTAATCGGCTCATCTGCAAAATTCTGATGAAAAGCAAAGGGTGGATTCCAAGTATATTATTGTAAACTGTATACGACTTCTTGATCTCCAACGGACAGTTGAGAGAGAGAGAGAGAGAGAATGACGAAGAGAGAATTGAAAGAAGGGAAAATTAGTGAGAGGTGGTGGCGGTGGTGGGACTTGATACAGAAAAATAAAAGTTGATCAAATAAAAAAACGGGAACGGTTTTTTAATTGGAACACTGATTTGCCATGTCAGCACTCCATTATTAATCACCTAAATTAAAGGAATACTAATTATATTAATTTTGTAAATAAACTATTAAAAATGTATTATTTTTCTAAATATTTTTTGGATGCACTGTTGTTGTAATTTTTTTAAAAAAATATACTAGAAAATGTAATTGTTCCTTTTAATCCCTTTTTCCAGATGGTTTGCCTTAGTTTTGACCAAACACTGCGCCAAGACTGCGGGGGTCATGGACTTGTTCATGTCTAAAGTTATGTGAAGTTTGATATATTCGAGTTACTAAACATTTAAAAATTCCATTTGACATACTTAACGAAATTAAAACTCCAATTGTCTTTTTTATTTTATTTTGATGGAATCTTATTTACATTGATTAGTCGTAAATTTATCTTAAAAATATATAAAACAAAAAATGTTAAGTTTATAAAGTTTGATATATTAATTTATCACACTTAAATAATAGACGGTTACATATTAAATATAACAGAAATTGAAAGCGAAATTAACATTACGATTACAATGAGTATATCATTAGTATTAAACATGCACAAATCATGAAATAAAAATGAGTGTAATTATTACATTTAAATAATAGATGGTTATTGAATTTAACATAAATTAAAAATCAAATGAATCAAAAATCATGTGCACAAAACAAACATATAAAATTGGATGTTTTTTTTATAAAGTAAGAGAGCTTACAAATCACGATTACCCTCTTTTAACCTCTTAATATATTAGTATAGATATGCTTAATTAAATCATCTCCACTAAAACTCTTTATCCCCGACTAAACATTACTCCCTATGTACCTTAATATACGTGGTTATAGAGTTGCACAAGAATTAAAGAAATGATTGTATAGTATTAAGTATAATATTAATTGGTCCGGATTTTAAGCTTACCCTTTATCTAACATATCTTGCTTAACCCCCTTTAGTGACGGACCGGACGACGGTTCGGTCCGTCGCTATATATACAATCTTAGCTTTTAGCGGACAACATATAGCGACGGACAACATATAAACGATGGTTGTATATATAGCGACGGACCGAACCGTCGCTCGGTCCGTCGCTAAAGGGGGTAAGCAAGTTATGTTGGATAAAGAGTAAACTTAAGATCCGGACCGTAATATCAATTATCTATAATACTCTTAAATTCTCATAATTATCATACTTATCTCATTCTATCTCATCTGTAATATTTTCCCAATGAAAGATAATTTCGGAAAAATTGTAATTAATTTTTCTAGATTATATAAAACGACAAATAATTATTGAAAAATGAAGTCATCTAAAATTCATTCCTATTTTAAACTACATGCATGACCAAGAGTTCGAAACTGGTAAGTACCATCTTTAAGTAATATTGAGATTATTGAATTGTTTCAATTGTTGTGTGCTTGTTATTCTTTTTGGGCTCATTTTGTATTTTTGGTATTTTTAATATTTCATTAATTCTTTTTTAGGAACTACTGTGTGATTTTTTATCGATGATTTCATGGAGACTTTTACTCTTAATATGTACTATTTTTAAAATTTTCGACTATATGATACTCCTTACATTCCACATAAGTATTTCATTTGTCAAAAAAATGAATTTATATTTATATTTATATTCTTTTTCTTTTTCTTTTTCTTTTTATATAAAACCTTAATATATTCTCAGGATATTATTTTTTATCAGGCTAAATAAATGTCATAGCAACAATGTGAGGGACGTGAATATGATGTAGAAAATAGACCGATTTCATATCACCTTTTAATTCCAATGAGTAAAAATAATGTCTTCTTAAATAATATGAATTTCAAACATTTATAATTTGGATGAGAATGAGTCTCATTTTAAGGTACACATTTGCTTATTTTGCTTAAATAATGTGAGATATTGGTAGTGTTTAAATGCTTTTATTTTAAAGAGTCTTTTACAGAACTATACAACATTTAAAAAGTAATTACAAAAAAAGTGCATCCACAAAATAATTACAAAAAAAGTGTAAAAAATTCAAACCATTCAATTTCAAATTAAATAAGGAAACCTAAAATCAAAGATAACTAATAATTCAAATTCAAATCTTTTGGATCTAACAACAATTTCAAATCTATAATTCAAAATTCAAATCAAAATGAGAAAATTAAAAACAAAAAATTATGAAGGAGTTAATGTTCATCATCCTCCTCCACCGCCGCCACCGTCATATCGCTGGAGTTGCTATTCTGGTTTTTTTGACGATTTAGTTACCCACAAAAATTAAAATAGTTATCTTTATACGAAGTTTGGCTACCAACTGCATCACATTCAAAATAAAATTGGTAATCAAATAAAACTGAATTGGTTACCTTATCAAAAAGTTTGGTAACCAACTGCATGAAGTTTGGTTACCAACTGCATCACATTCAAAATAAATTAGTAACCTAATAAAACTGAATTGGTTACCTTATCGGAAGGTTTGGTAACCAACTGTATGAATTTTGGTTACCAACTGCATCACATTCAAAATAAATTGGTAACCTAATAAAAATGAATTGGTTACCTTCATACTAAAGTAACCAAACCTTCATAACAAGGTAACTAAACCTTCATAACAAGGTAACAGAACCTTCATATTAAGGAAACCTTCATATTAAAGTTCGGTTACCTTGATATGAATGCTTGGTTACCTTGGTATGACTGTTTGGTTACCAACATATGAAGGTTTGGTTACCGGTGGAGGTGAAAAATAGATCGGTGACGATGAGAGACGGAGAGAGGAGAAAGGGGGCGGGAGAAGAGGGAGGGGAGGGGATGTGGTGGGGTGGGGGGTGGGGGGTGGGGGGCGGGGGGCGGGAGGAGGGGGAGGTCGATGGGAGGCGGAGGGAGGAGAAAAGGGGCGGGAGGAGAGGGAGGGGGTGAGGGGGTGAGGGGGTGGGGAGGGGGCGGGTGGAGGAGAAAAGGGGGCGGGAGGAGGGGAGGCGGGAGGCGGGGGAGGCGAGGGGAGGGGAGGGGAGGGGAGGGGAGGGGGTGGGGCGGGGGCGGGAGGAGAAGGGAGGCGGAAATGGAATGGGAGAGAATCGTGGGAGAGATAAGGGAGATAATTGTGATCATAATTAAAGGGATAAGATTGCACTCTTTTTGTAATTAAGTATTACATATGCACTAATTTTATAAATATTTTATTTATGCACTTTTTTGTAATATTTTATTAAAATGTACTATTATATGTAATTGTTCCTATTTTAAATTCATGTGGTGAAGTGAGATCCGGTTACTAGACCTGGTAAATCGGTCAAAGTCCGCGAGCCGGGCTTTGGGCTTTCACATTTTTAGCTCATTAAAATATGGGCCGTTTTGGCCCGGACCGCCGATGGTCCGACCCGTTTGGGCCAAGCCCATAAATGTATCAAAATGTAGACATAAATCAGTTCAGACCCGCGGGCCGGGCTAGTCCGCTCATCACGGCCCGGGCTTTGGACTTCACTTTTTCAGCCTATTAAAACCTGGGCTGTTTTAGCCCGGCCCACCAATGGTATGACCCCGTTTGGACCAACCCGACCCTTTTGGACCAGCCCGGCCCGTTTGCCAAATTTACCAATTACTATGAAGTTAACTTTATAGTAAGTTAATTAATTGACCAAAGTTAACAGTCTTTAGCATGATGTGACGTGAGGATAGTTAAGTTTTTATATTAATAATCTATTTTGCTGTGTAGAAATTACAAGGTCTATAACATATTGATCATGAGAATGATTAATACTGGCAGCGTACACGTACAGAATCTACGAGGAAACGTACATAGATATGCTTAGTGAAACTTGGTGCTGTTTGTTTACATCTGATTGCCTCTTAATGGACTGCCTCTTATTCGCTAAGAGGCATGATGCTGTTTGTTTGTTTTTTGTTACCTCTGAATGCCTCTTAATCGGTAAGACAGAAAATGAAATCTTAATAATTAAGAGGTACCTCTTAATGAAATTTTTTTGATAATTTTTTTTTATATAAATATATTTAACAATATTATTCACTCATTTTTATTAAATTGAATATTTAAAATTATTAAATAAAAATTTACCCTTTAAAATAGTAAAATAGTGTCATTAAGAGACAATTTACTTTTTAGTTATCAAACAGTTTTTTAGATTCAGACCTCATAACCATTCAGATGATCTAATTTAGTAAGACATCATAATCATTCAGATCTTAATCGCCAGATTTATCAAACACAACCTTCTTTTTATATTATTTAATAGAAATATACAACAATAAATGGTTAAAATTAATATTTTCAGAATTGGGCCGGCCATCAAATCGAAAAAGTTATCAGATAGAGATTGAATCGTTATTGAACCGGTGAGATCATAAATATATAAAAATATATGTTATTAGTAATTAATAAAATTTTAACAAATCTCGATTTTTATGAACTAAAACATTATAAAGTTGAATTACAATATTATTAAAAATAATTAATTTTAATATTTAAAAATTTTGGTAGAAAAAAATTTAAAAAACAATAAAAATCAGTTCACCGAGTCAATTTAATCGATTTTACCGGTTGAATTACCAGTTAGACAGATAGTAAACCGGTTCAATCCGAGTTTTGACCAAATTGGTTCACCGAACCAAATCGGTCCGAACAAACTGATTGATCTGATTGATCCGGACCGAGTTTGAAAATAGTGGGTAAAATACTCCATGTATGTCGAACAAATCTACGTCTTGCACATGTTAAAAGGCTAGTACGATAATTAGCAAAAAGAAAAAAAAACTAGTACGATAAGACAACCCCAATATTCGTAGGTATTATTCATTCAATTTACAAAAAAAGTTTTTTTTTATTTTATAAAGATATTTTATATTTATTAATAATATTAAAAATGTCAAAATATTTAATACCACAAATTTAGTACATGTTACCACTAATAAATCAAAGATTATTATATCTTTAAAAAAAATAAAACAAAAATGTACTCTTGAAATTTACAAATTTTGTAGACGATTCTATTTTTGCGAAATGAAAGTATAGTACTCTTTATGCTGCACAAAAGTGGTCTTATGTGTCAATATTTTTATTTCACAAATGAATTTTTTTTATTAATAATAATAAATAATTTCTTTTTATATATGTCATTTTTTTATAAATGAAAGTTTATTTTGTAATTTGAGTACTCAAACTAGGGTTTATTCATTCAGATTTTTTATTTCTTAATAATAACGAAAATCCCAAAGCCCCAAAACTTCAAAAATCCTAACCTTATCATCTCTCTTGCTCCCTCCCCTACCCTCCCCATATATCACGAACTCAATCTACAGACCCAGAAATTCAAAATCCTTATTCCAATTCTTCATACTACAGAGGGGCAGGCTCTGTTCGAATCAATGGAGTCAAAGAAAGCAAATTCATCACCTCTGTCAGACCAATTACCAGGTTCTTCCATTAAAACTTCTTTGAATTCCAATTCAAATATAGCCAAAGAAACCTATGCTTTGAACAATAATAGTAGTAGCAGTGGTTATAGTAGTGAAGATGGAGGTTTTTTGAGTGGTGAGGAGGATTTTGAGGCTGAGAAGCCAGTTTTACCTGACCCAGATGATGAAACCGCTGAAAAGGGAGTGATTGGGGAGAACTCGGGTGACCCTTTTGTGGTCTCTTCGGAGTTTTTGATGCCAATTGTCAATGTATTGGCGGATGATGATAATGCCGAAAAAGGTGATAAAAAAGTACTTGGTGGTGAGGGTTTTGAGGGGATGGCTGAAACTGTTGTGGGAACTGTTTCTGGTGAGAATTTGAGTTCTAATTCGAATGAATTGGTGAAAGAAAGTGTCGTTGGTGGGATCCGAGAAGATAAGGTGGTTGAGTATTCTCAGTTGAATGATGGTTTGATGTCTACTGTTAAAGATAGCTCGATGGCCGAAGGCAAGGTAGAGGAGTTTAAGTTAAAGGGTGAGGAGGGTTTGGATGATAGAAAGATTGAAGCTTTGGATGCTGAAAATGCTGTGAATGGATTAGAGACCAAAGTGGTAAATGAGCTGGCTGAAGAAAATGCTGTTGAAAGTGATAATACTAGGAAAAAAAATTCTGAGATTGTAGTGGAAGTAACAAGTGAAGGAGACACTGTAGTGGAAGCAATACATGTCGAGTTGCCAAGTTCTGGAGTCACTGTTGTTGGGGATATGGAGGAAAAGGAGGAGGCTGATAGGAGTTCGAGATCGATTGATGAGTCTGATCAAGTGAATGATCAGACTGTTGAAGATATTGCAGTTCAAGGTAGTAGCAGTGATCCGGTAAATGCTGATTTTGCTGAAGCTGCAGAGTCTGAGTTAGTTGAAGCAGATGGGGTGGAATTTACCCCTGAAGGAGACTCTGTTGTGGAAGATGTAACTGCTGATATTCTTGAAGTAGCAGATTCTGAGTTGGTTGAAGCAGATGGCGTGAAATTTACCCCTGTTGGAGATTCTGTTGTGGAAGATATTCATGTTGATTTGGCAGAACCTGGGGTGGCTGTTGTTGGGAAGGTGGAGGAAAATGGGGAAGCCGATGGTCGTGTTGAACATATTCAAGAAAATGAAAAGAAACCAGAGACACAAGTGGGACAAGTTGATAATGAGGCCAAACAAAATGGATCTGTGGTGGAAAATTCTGATGATGGAGTTGAAGTCATTTCTACTAGGGATTTAGTTGGTGCAGGTGCAGTTGGATTTCACATAGTGAACGGTGCTAAAGATCCTACAATTAGTAATCCAGTCAATGAAGAACTTAAGAAAACTGATGGTGCCTATGTAAGTGCTCAGGACGATATATTAGAAAATGGGATCTCTGGGAAGTCCATTATTCAGGAATCTGCTGAACCAAGTTCAATTCAAAACCAAGAACTCATGCCGGAAGTAAAAGATGAAATGAAAATTGTCAATGACGAAGCAAGTGACGGTGAAGATTTAGTTTCTGATGGGGAGACCGATGGTATGATCTTTGGAAGCTCTGAAGCTGCCAAGCAGTTTATTGAGGAGCTGGAACAAGGATCAGGTGGAGGTTCTCACTCGGGTGCAGAGGGTTCTCGTGATTATTCACAGAGAATTGATGGTCAGATTGTGACAGACTCCGATGAAGAAGAGGACACAGATGAAGAAGGTGAGGGTAAGGACTTATTTGATTCGGCTGCCTTAACAGCTCTCTTGAAGGCGGCAGCAGGTGCTGGATCAGATGGTGGCAATATAACTATTACCTCCCAAGATGGATCTAGGCTTTTCTCGGTTGAGCGCCCTGCTGGTTTGGGATCCTCAGTCCAATCCCTACGACCTGCTCCCCGAGCAAACCAGTCCAGTTTTCTTTCACCTTTGAGTTCTGCTAGTGGTGGAGAATCTGAGAACCTGAGTGAGGAAGAGAAGGGGAAGCTGGAGAAGTTACAGTCAATTAGGGTGAAATTCTTGAGGCTTGTTAAGAGACTAGGCCTTTCTCCAGACGAACCTGTAGCAGCGCAGGTTTTGTACAGGTTGGCACTTGTTGCAGGGAGGCAAACTGGTCAGTTATTTGGCCTCGATGCTGCAAAACGGACAGCTCTGCAGCTTGAAGAAGATGGGAAAGAGGATTTATACTTCTCCCTAAACATCCTCGTTCTTGGGAAATCTGGAGTTGGCAAGAGTGCAACAATAAATGCAATTTTTGGGGAAGAGAAGGCTCGAATTGATGCATTTCAACCTACCACAGCTACTGTGAAAGAGATTACGGGTATGGTGGATGGAGTTAAGATTCGGGTCTTTGATACACCTGGTCTCAAGTCCTCTGTAATGGAACAGTCTTTCAACCGCAGTGTCTTGTCTTCAGTCAAAAAGTTCACAAAGAAAAGCCCCCTAGATATTGTGTTGTACATGGATCGGCTGGATGCCCAAACCCGAGATCTTAATGATCTACCGTTATTGAGGACAATCACCAGTTCTCTTGGTCCTTCAATTTGGCGAAGCGCCATAGTGACTCTTACACATGCTGCTTCTGCACCACCAGATGGACCATCTGGTTCCCCTTTAAGTTATGATGTGTTTGTCACCCAACGATCCCACGTTCTTCAGCAGTCTATTGGAAAAGCTGTTGGCGATCTACGAATGATGAGTCCAAGTTTGATGAACCCAGTTTCACTGGTTGAGAACCACCCCTCATGTCGAAAGAACAGAGAAGGCAAGAAGGTGCTTCCCAATGGCCAAAGTTGGAGACCTCAATTAATGCTACTGTGCTACTCTATGAAGATATTATCAGAAGCAAATTCTCTATCAAAGCCACAAGATCCATTTGACCACCGTAAGCTCTTTGGGCTCCGTAGCCGCTCGCCCCCTCTTCCATATATGCTGTCTTCAATGTTGCAGTCCCGTCCACACCCAAAACTCTCCTCTGAACAGGGTGGCGACAACGGTGATTCTGATATTGACTTGGGGGACTTGTCGGATTCTGATCAAGAAGAGGATGGAGATGAGTATGATCAGCTTCCACCATTCAAGCCTCTTAGGAAATCTCAACTTGCTAAGCTGAGCAAAGAGCAAAGGAAGGCTTACTTCGAGGAATACGATTACCGTGTGAAGCTTCTTCAAAAGAAGCAGTGGAGGGAGGAATTGAAAAGAATGAGAGAGATGAAGAAGAAAGGAAGGGATGGTGCAAATGATTATGGCTACACTGAGGAAGATCCTGATTCTGGTTCTGCAGCTCCAGTGTCTGTCCCATTACCGGACATGGCCCTGCCACCTTCCTTTGATGGTGACAATCCTGCACACAGATACCGGTTTTTGGAGCCAACATCCCAGTTTCTCGCGAGGCCAGTTCTAGACACCCATGGTTGGGATCATGATTGTGGATACGACGGGGTCAATCTCGAACAGAGTCTAGCCATTGCCAGTCAGTTTCCAGCGGTAGTTTCTGTTCAGCTCACAAAGGATAAAAAAGAATTCAACATCAATTTGGATTCCTCTATTGCCGCCAAACATGGAGAGAATGGATCAAGTATGGCGGGCTTTGACATTCAGGCTATAGGAAAGCAACTTGCCTACATCATCAGGGGTGAAACCAAGTTCAAAACTTTGAAGAAGAACAAGACAGCTGCTGGAATATCTATTACATTCTTAGGTGAGAATGTTGTCACCGGACTCAAGGTTGAGGATCAGATTACTATAGGAAGGCAGTATTCTTTGGTTGGTAGTGCAGGTACAGTTCAATCTCAACAAGATGCGGCATATGGAGCCAATATCGAAGTGCAACGCAGGGAACTTGATTATCCAATTGGGCAAGTTCAGTCCTCATTTGGCCTGTCAATAATAAAGTGGAGAGGGGACTTGGCCCTTGGGTTTAACAGTCTAGCGCAGTTCTCTATTGGGCGTAGTTCAAAGGTGGCTGTTCGAGCTGGAATAAACAACAAGCTTAGTGGTCAGATAACTGTACGGACAAGCAGCTCAGAACATCTCTCTCTTGCACTTGCCAGTGTTATTCCAACTGCAATTGCCATCTACAAAAAGCTCTATCCTAGCGTTGGGGATAAGTACTCGATCTACTGAACTGGTTTCTTTCTGTTTTGCAAGTCTTGGCTCATACAGAACAAGAGCAATGGTAAAGTAGATGATAGCTTAATTATATTACTATTTTGTGGAGTATTGCTTATTTTTGTTCAATTCAGAACTGCTTCAAGTATTAGGCATATCAGCATATGGTATTTTTGATGTACTGAGAATGAGTAGGATCGAACAGGGGATATTGTAAAATTTAATTGTTTTTGTAGCTTCACTATTTAATAAGGTAATGGCATTCATGCGATTATATCTGTTTGCATTCTCTTTTACTTGATGGTTATATTTTCTTACACTCTGGAATGTTGTACACTAACACTTTCTGCTATATACTTTGTACTCCCTCCGTTCCTTAAAGACTGCAGTTTTAGAGAAAAATACACAAACCAATAAGTGGGATAAAATGACAAAACTAGCCTTACCAATAAGTGAGAATTTTAAGTAGGCATTAATTGTTTAGTTATTGTTGAAATAACTCTTTGTTGCAAAAATTAAAACAAGAGCATATTTGGAAAAAACATACAAAAACTATATTGTATTCCTAAAACTGCATTCTTTAAGGAACAATTTTTTTCTCCTAAAACTGCAGTCTTTAAGGAACGGAGGGAGTAATAAACAATTTTGCTCGGAAAATATAAAGTTCTTGAAGGAAAGCTCTATGCACTAAGGAGTCTCTCACATCAATAGCAAAAACATGTCCAATATCACTTGGGTACCTCATGGCATCATAGATGTTAAACTGAATATTTTCTCCTTCAAATTCTATTGTCAAGGTCTCATTATGCACATCAATCATGGTTCTTGTTGTTTTCAGGAATGGTCTTTCTAACAAGATGTGGAAAGGGTTTGGTGATGTATCATCTTTCATGTCCACAATGTAAAAATCTGTAAGAAAGATTAGTTCGTTCACCTGCATTAAGACATCTTCAATTACCCCTCAGGGGTAAGTGTTAATACGACCTGCCAATTGAATAATTACACCAGTATTTTTCAAATGACCTAAATTTAAAGAAGCATAAAAAGATAAAGGCGTAACATTAATTGAAGCTCCTAAATTTAGCATGACTTTTTCAAATCTGGTGTTTCATATTTTACATGGGATTGTGAACATTCCTGGATCTTTACATTTAGGAGGCATTTTTCTTTGAAGAACAACAGATACATTTTCTCCAACTGTGACTCTTTCATCAGTTTGCAATTTCCTTTTATTAGTGCACAATTCTTTTAAAAACTTAGCATACCGTGACACTTGTTTGATTGCATCAAGGAGAGGGATGTTCACTTCTACTTTCCTAAAAGTTTCCAGAATTTTTTTTTCTTGTTAATGTTTCTTTGAAGTTTTAGAATTTCTGGGGGGAAATGGTAGGGGAACATTTTTAAGCTGACAAGGAGGGTTAGGTTGTACCTTCAATTTTTCAATTTCTTCCTTAGTTGCTTCTTCCTCAAATTCAACGGAGGCCGGTAGTGTATCCATTTGTTTTCCACTTCGCAAAGTTATGGTACTTGCATTCTCCTTTGGAATGACGACAGTTTAAGATGGAAACTTCCCGACCCTTCAAAGTCCAATCGACCAACTGTAATATCAAGCTGACTCATCTGATTCTCGAAACTGTGGATGGAAGATTGTGTCTGAGTTATGAATGCTTTGAGCATCTCTTTAAGGGATGTTCCAGAAGTGGTCGGAGCTGCTAGTTGGGTTTGTACTGTGGTTGAGTGGGTTGAAAACCTTGCTATTTGTTTGGGTAAAAACCTTGCACCGGTGGTCTAGCACCTCCGTAACTCAAATTGGGATGATCCCTCCATCTTGGATTGTAAGTATTGGAGTATAGGTTATATTTCCTCTGTGGTTGTGCTTGGTAGTTTCCCATGGCATTGGCTTGTTAGGTGGTCTCGTCCTCTTGTAATGTTGGGCACGAATCTGTAGCATGCCCTGCCATTAAGCATATTCCGCAAACCTTTGCAACTGACAATTTTTTGTTGTTAATTGTTGCACCACATGCAGCAGTTAATTAAGTTAGAAATTTTTTGCACCAATTCAGTCGTGCTTACCTCATTTATCCTTTGCGGAGCATGATCATTCCTCATTTCGTATTGTTGTGAGTTCGCAGTCATGTTTGCAATCAAATTTCTTGCAGCCTCCGGTGTCTTATCTACTAATGCTCCTCCACTAGCTGCATCAATCATACTTCTTTCCATTGGTATCAGTCCCTCGTAGAAGTACTGAATTAAGTGTTACTCATCGATTTGGTGGGGTGGACTGCTAGAGCACAGTTTCTTGAACCTCTCCCAATACTCGTACAGTATTTCTCCATTAAACTGTCGGATCCCGCATATCTCCTTCCTTATGTTAGCCACTCTTGAATTAGGAAAGTACTTCTCTAAGAATATCCCCTTCATGTCACTCCATGAGTGTATGGATCCGGAGGGAAGATAGTACAATCAATCCTTTGCCAAATTTGCTAGGGAGAATGGGAAGACTCTTAGCTTGATTTGCTCCTCTGTAATTCCGTGTTGTTTCATGGTAAAGCACACCACATGAAATTCCTTTAAGTGCTTGTATGGATCTTCACCTGTAAGACCACAAAAAGTAAGCAGAAGATGAATTAGTCCGGATTTAAGTTCAAATGCAGCATTTAAAGCAGGATATTCAATGCACAAAGGTTGGTGAGTGAGATTAGGAGTAGCCAATTGTTTCAATTTCTGGTTGTTGTTTGGCTCCGCCACATTCTCTTCTTCGTCTGATTCGGTGGAGGGATGGTTTGAAAGTATTTCGAGTGCAATTTTGAGGCATGGGGATGGAGCTTCGTCGGAATCTACAATTTCAAGTTGGGATTTCTAATTTTCCTTCCTTAGTATGCGTGCGGTTCTCTCTATTTCTGGATCAAATTTCAAATCAAGAGAGTGAGAGGATCGTGGCATAAACAAAAATAAATAAATAATAGAAATAAAACAAAACACAATTATTTCCCCGCAGTGGCGCCAAAATTTGGGAGCTGTCGTTGACACTCCAAAATTAACCTCACTTTCACTTCACAAATTCAAACAATTAGCACAGTAGTAAGCAAGGATCGATCCCACAGAGAGTAAGTTTGTTTTAGAATTATTCTACTATTTTAACAAAAAATAAAGATTGGGGGGGGGGGTTAGAAAATTGTTTTAAACTAACAAAAAAGAATGAAATGATAAGATTAAGTGATTAACCAAAGATGTAAAAATTTCAGTTCTGAAGTTCAGTTTTCAGCAAGTTACAACAATCAATTAATCAAGTTGTTATTATTTATCCTTAAATGAAACTCCTAACCCTAGACAACAATAAGCTCTGCTATTCGAAATTTTCCTTAGATTGTCACTTTATGATACAAGCTCTTCATAAGATTCTAACTATCATATAACCTAGAACAAACTCTCTAGATTTAATATGACAGAAGCATTAAGAAATAGAGAATTAGGCTAATCCAATCAACAAACACATAAGCTCGATTTTTTTAACTTGTTTTCTGATAACCTTAGCAATACACAAAAGTTTGTCCACAATTAGTATCGCTAATTTGCTACTTGTGATGAAGACAAATATCAATTACACATAATATCAATCCTAATCTAACATATGATAATGATCAAATTAACTCAGCTGGCCATATCAAATTAATTAGATCAATTAGCATGCAATTAACGAAAACAGATTATCAGAAGAAATTTCACACAAGAAGAAATAAATAATAAAACTTAATTAATCAATTACTTGTAAATAAGGTTCCACCTCCCTTTTAGAACTGAATATAGTAAACTAGTCTGACATGCTTCCTTGTCTACATTCCAATGGTATAGATGAGAGTTGGTGATTGAATGAATAAATCCCTCAGCAATACCATGTATTTATAGTGCTAGACAAAATCCTAAATCCTATGAGAACTATAAATCCAAATCATTAAAGAAATTACAAATCATAATCTAGTTTCCATAAAGAAATAGAATCCAGTAAAGAAAGTAAATCTAAGTCTAATAAAATCCTAAATCTGATTTAAGTATCAATCCAAATCCATGTATAAGTCTGCCAAAATCTGTCTTTAGAAACTTCCCAAAAATCCAAGATTGCATATAATTCCCGACAACTCCGTCGGGGCGGAGTTTTTGTACTGCACAAGTCCGCTAGGGCGAACTTCCTTTTTCTTCTCCTAGAAATCGATACATCTGTCAGGGTTGATATTTTCTTCTTATTGATCCCGTCGGGGCGAACTTGCGAAGTTGGATAGAAAGGAGTGGGCCAGGGTGGCTTCAGAGAGCGCTGGGGCGAGCTTTTCCAGAGAGGTTCCCACTGGGGTGGACATTCCTAAGCTAACAACTCCGTCGGGGCGGAGGTCCCAGTTTTTAGAAATTTCTTCTTTTTGCTTCAATTCAGCTCCGAATCGTCCCGTTTCATCACTTAAGTTTCATTTCAACCTAAAATTAGTAAAAAAAACCTAATAAGTCCATTTACATCACAAAACATGCAATAAAACTAAACGTAAAGGAATCAAAATCAATGAGTTTCATGTTCTTATCATAATGACAGTCTTGAATTCATTGAAATTGATAAAAATCTTATAATGTGCAAACTTTGTGTGCTTTCTCTTTGTTTTTGGGTTAAAAACATCACAATGTGCAGGCTTTATCTTTTTTTATAGGGGGACCCACAAAACCAAGGTTCTCATTTTCTCTGCTCTTTGAGGGGGACCTTAATACATCATTGTCCTCATACTCACTGTGCCAATCACTATCATCATCAGAGTCATTAACATTATCTTGCTCTCTATTTCCATCAACCTCTTCAGTAACCTCATTCACTAACCTACCACCATTTGCTGCACCTTTATCACCCTCAGCCTCACCAACTTCTGCCCCTTCATCATCTCCCTCATTCCTATTTTCATCAGCCTCTTCACCTTGACCTGCCCCCTCAACATCACCTTCAACAGTACCCTCAGCTATATCACCCTCAACACCCTCAGTATTACCATCTCACCCTCAGTATTACCATCACCTGCATCCCCATCAACAAAGTTAGTTTCATCACTTGCCTCAGTTTCAACTCTAGTCATCTCTGCTTTGTAATCTCTGCACCTCCTCCTAACCTCTAATAATTCTTTATCACTGCTTAATATTTAACTATCACTTTGTGCATACTACTTTCTGAGTCCCTAATCACAATTGGTGTATCATCATTCTTTTTATTTGATTTATGATTCATTTTAATTTTATTACTCTTCCTCCTCTGATTATTCATAGTCTCCTTCTTCCTACTTCTCTTAGTATTTTTATTCTCCTTCTGATTGCTCTTACTATTAATACATGCCCTCTTCTTAGTCCTCTTTGACTTCTGCATATTAGCATTTGAACTAGTACTCCCTTTATTATTATCTTTTGTATTGGGGGTTCAGTAATAGTAGTTGCAACTTGTTCATTCACATCAGGTGTTTCAGTCACAACTCCTTCTTCATTCACAAGTACATGATCAACAAAAAATTCAATCACACCAAAAGGGAGAAACACTTTTATCGTGTCTCTAATACTGGCATCATCATGTACCAATCTACAACTATTTTCACTAGTTTGACCATTATTCTTAAAATAAACCTTAGCATTGCTATCATAATCTAAAGCTTCAACAAATGAATTAATTGCAGTCATGCAGATAAAATTAACACGGGGATAAATTTCAACCTTACCTCCGTTGTACTCATTTTTAGGTTGATGAACAAATTTGTCCCCCACACTGAACATGCAACTGACAAATCCCACTCATTTTGTGAAAATGAAAAAAAAATACAAAAAAAAAATTAAAAATTATTATTTACAGTACAAGGGGGGACCGAAGAAGACAACAATGACAAAAATAAAACCCCATGGACCACATGTCGGATATATAAAGTCAAGAAAGATGGAGAAAACATAAAGACAAACAACATGGCTACAACAGATTAAAAACCCCTAATTTAATCGTACTCATTCCCAACCAACCCATGTCCATAAACCCTAAATTAAAGAAATCTAGCATACCTCACAGAAGATTCGCACTAGTAGATTCGTATCCAAGAGCAAGATTCGCATCAAAACAAGATTCGCCAGCAAGATGACAAGTTCGCGCCTCAATCTCTCTCCTTCTCTCGTTCTCGCGCTTTTTCGTTCTGTCTTTGTCTGGCCTTTAGTCGACCAAATTGGTTTTAACCACTGAGTTTCCACCGAGGCCATGACTACGACTAATCCACGTGAAGTAAATGATGTGTAATTAGATGTGGGGTAGGTCATATCTGATGTTACAGGTCTCTATTAAAGGTCAACTCATCTAACGGAATTTGTAACGATTTGATAAATATTTATAGTTCACTGACTCAATTATAAAAAAAATTAGTTTAGTAATGTATTTATAAACCGAGATAGATTAAAGTGGGCAAAAATATATTTAGCTTAATCTGGCTACACTTGCTGTATTGTTGTTTGTTTTTCTTGAACTTTATTGAGTTTTTTCCACTGCTGTGCTAGTATATAATACAACCAAATTTTAATTTGTGGTTTTTGCAAAGGTATTTTTACTAAAATCAATGTCTAGTGTTAGTAGGACTAGTTTGCATGCAGAGGCTCAGTTATGGGTTTTAGTATTACCCAAATCAGTATTTATTATTACTTTCATTCTAAATTATAAGATCAATTGATTTTTTAAAAATCAATTTGAAATATTTTTAAATTTAAATTTGACATAATTTATTTAAGTTTTGGAAAAAAAATATATTTTATAATTAGTAACACTTTTTAAGTTGTTTATGATATTTATAATTATACTTACATAAACTAAATAAATTCATGTAGTTTTTTAGTTTGAAAATACTTGAATCTGACTTTTAAAAAGTCAATATTGATCTAATAATTTAGAACAAAGATAGTAAATTAAATTGACTTTTAAAAAGTCAAAACTTGTTTGATGAGAAATTAAATATACCCCAGCCATAGGATATGAACATGTACAGCCTACAGGTAGCCATTGTTATCCAACAGTTTCCCCAGTCAAATTCTCTATCCCCAGTTTTGAAGAATGCATCAATAAATTATTATCTAACAGTTTCCTTATCCTTATTTAACTCTCTATTTTAATTCTTATATAGGATTTTACTCCCTAGAATGAGGGAATCAAAAGAGTGTTCTTTATATATGCAAAATGACAGTTCACACCCTCATTTAAGTAAACAACTCATCAATCATACACATTTTAATATTATTGTCACATGACTTTTTTGCTACTTCATTTTCAAATTATAAAATTAATATGAACTTATTTTTTAAAAATTAATTTCAAACGTATTCAAATTTAAAATTGATATAAATTTTTTAAATTTATGTCCATATAATTATAAATATTATAAAATTACTATGAATTATAAAATTTTTTATTTTCAAAATTTAAATGAATCATATTAATTTTAAATTTAAAAATATCACAAACTAACTTTTTAAAAGTTAATATTGATCTTATGTACATTTGCAGCTACAATCCATTCAATACTCACTCCATAAATTACTTAAAATTTAAAATAAAATAAAAGTTATTTTACAGTGGAATACAATTGATAAATTATACTCTCTTTTATAAATTATAAGATTATTATTAATTTTTATAAGTAATAATATTTTTTTCTACATAAGTTACACAATGTATTGATTAAATTTATATTAATTTTAAATTTAAAAATATCACATACTTACTTCAAAAAAGATTAATAAATTAATAGCGATTTTATAATTAAAAACAAGAGGTTGTAGTATATTACATATATCATAAGCTCTAACGCATGAAACCAATACTACGAGTCAAATAGTTAAAAGATAGGCTCCACATGCGGAAGTGGTGTGGAAATTTCATATTGGAATTGACATTTTCGCAACACTTTTTGATATTTCTGCATGTGGAGCCCATTTTTTTAACCGAACTATGATTAAAAAGGTGGACCCTACATGTAGAAATATCAAAAAATGCTGTGTCAGTTCCCTTATTATAAATTATCTAAAAATTATCGATGCTTCTTTAGGTGTTTAATTAAGTTACTTAAAAGTTAATTCAGACTTTTGGAATCAAAATAGGATAAAACTATAAAATAGTTATCAAATTGAAAAGATTCAAAACCGAAGGGTAAATAATGAAATTGATGAAAGTAAAAGGACCACATTATGAACTTTCTCAGTTTTTAAAGGACGCGCGGGAAGAGAGAGAAAACATTCCCGTACACGCAAATTTTGGCCGTCTCTTCCTCCTTCAATCTTCATGTTTCTCCCTCCGTTTCTCTCTCCTCTTTTTCTCATCCCCAACTCCATTATTTTCCTGAATTGAAATTGGGGAAATTAGGGTTTCCCAGCAAAAATAAATCTCAATAGTGGCAATGGCGTCGTATCCCTTCGCAATTCTCTTATTTTCTCTTTCATTATCAATGGTCTCCAATGCCGCTCCCGAGTCTTCAGCCTCGTCTCCCATCTGCCGGAACAAAGAAGATGTTCAAGCGGTAAGATTAATATTTCCCCTTTCATTACTTGATTAATTGCTCTTTCATTTAGTTCGTTTATTTCATTGTTTTGATTTCTATTTTGTTGCATTATAGCACTCGAAAAATTATATGGCACACGCATATGTGAGTGTATTATGGATTGGCATCAAATGTTGAGTAGGGGATATTCTAATTTTATGACAAAATATATTTTGGGTTTAATTGCTGGCATTACAATTTATATATCAAAGCATGCATACGTATACAGAAAGATCAAGAATTTATTTATAAATTTCTTAAGAACATGAGCTCTGATGGATTATAAATATTTAGTGTAAAATGCAATTTAGCACTTGTAGTTTGCACGTTTCTTATGAATCACCATCTGTGGTTAAAAAATCACCACTTAAACCGCTCATGGTTTAATAAACTTGCAAACTTACGTCAGTATTAGCACCGTTAACATACTAGAAGTAGAATTCCCTTCTTAGCTCATATTTTGTATATAATTATATCATTTGTTATTTATCTTGTTTCTTCTAAATTTTCAGCAACTAGCTTACAAAACCAAACTAAAAAATATCTCCAATCATCTCAGTTAGGCTCAAATAAATTGAAGTACAAATCAAGATAAACAAAATTTAATATTTATGATTTAAGTACTATAGTCTTATTTTGTTAAACTAAAATATGCCAGCCGATCTTGATTAAATACAATGTACATATGTATTTGTTTTACATCATTTTTTTCACTCATATTTTTTTTAATTTATCAATCAAGTACAATAATATCATGGATTATGGCCTTCTTTTGTTATGGATTAGCAAGAAATGCTAGTAGTGCTCAATTCATTTGATGCATTATCATCTTCAATCAATTTTGGCGATTTTAAATTGTATATACAGTATGTTGGGTATGACATTAATTCTTATTGGATTTGAATTTAGGTAGTAGTTCATGTACTAGGAATTCTTTTTACCAATACTTAAAATCCGTTTTGGTTTACGAAACTTGTATTTTCTAACTTTACTCAATTTAGTATTTCTAATCCTATTTGGTTATGGAATTTTCCTATGACCTATAAATATAGGTGCTGAGTTTTTGGAGTAGACATTCATAAATATTCTAAGAATTCTCATAGCTCTCTCTTTATCTTGTATTCTTCAAATATTTATTTAATGGATTTCTTCTGTCTTCAACTTGATTTTTTTCTGATTTGGGTTTCTACGTAAAACCTTGTGTTATTGTCTTTATCTATTTGGTTGATTTATTGTGTTTACCATAGTTTGTCATAACACAGTATTTTACCATCATGAATTAACACAGTAAAACTTAACATGAGAATAAATTCCAAACAAATTATTTCAAATCCTAGTAATGAGTATTTAGATAACTTTTAGTTGATCTATTTTCAGTTGTTCATAGTTAGCCACCATACACAATAAGATACTCCACGAAACATTGAAATGTAATCAGAAGATACTTTCTATTTTCTTTCACACTAAAAATAATACTTCCTCCGTCTCAAAATTAGAGATACATTTTGTCTCTTTGAGTGTGACGCCCCCAAAGCCGGGTTACGGTATGGTGCTCCACGATACTACTCATTCTACACCTGTGACTCGCATCCACTTATAAAATTTTACAAACATAAATATAATTACAATATTATTACAGTATGTCTCTATCTAATCCCAGGTTTGCAGACCTTTACATAACTATCTCAAATAATAATACAACATTAACATAATATTACAACATATCATACACTTCTATACATTATTACATTGGCAAAACAAGTTATTTTAAAAACAGATTTTTAGTAGTTAAGGCCTTGTTTGGGTAAAATAGGTTTAAAACAAAAGTAAGGGCCTTGTTTGGGAAAACGGTTTTAAAAACTCTTTTAATTCTTTTTAATAAATTTTTTAACACATATTCTTGATGTTACACTTTTAATTAATTAAATCTTAACATTCTAATTTAATTAATTAACAGTTAACACCAATTAAACACATAAAATTGTCACATAATTATAATTACTCGCTAATTATAATTTCACGTAACACTCATCACATAACTCATCTAATTTAATTGTCCCAATTAAATTAGAACTATAACATAAAATCATTACGTTAATTAAATTAAATATTAAATATTTGTTTAATTAATATATTACACTTAATTACATTACTCCATAATAATTACATAATATAAATAAATAATTCAATTAAAATATTTATTTACTTCAATAAATATTAAATTAACATTTAAATTCTCTTCACACCAAATAACATATATCACAATATATATCACATATATACATACTCGTACTCGAACATCTTAAAATAAGAATTTTATTTATTAAATTCTCATTTATAAATTCTTAAAAATCCGGGATGTCACATCCTTCCCTCCTTATAAGGATTCCGTCCTCGGAATCAACGAAACCTCCCTTACTCGGTTTTCACAAAATTCCTTCATAATTTTATAGTTGAATAACTTCAACACCTTAACTTAGCAAAAAGTTTTACATATATATATACTTCATTCATTTCTTCAACAACTTTTAGGTTTTATTACATAACCTTCAATTTAAACTCAATTATATATCGAATATTTTATATTCTTTAACTCGTTCGTTTTCTTTCTAAGGATCATTACCAAATACTCTACTCGTCGAATTAATATACTACATAATTCACCATCTATAATTGTTCGAGTTATCACATTCACCCCTTCTTCTAAGAATTTCGTCCTCGAAATTTTTTATTAATCTTCATTCATTCAATCCATCAAAAATAGATTTTACGTTAATCTTTATTCACTAAATAAAAGTGTTCTACCACTACTTCTTTCTAAGGAATATCCTTCTCGCTACATTCTCTTTCAGAATAATAAGAATCTTTCACAATTGTTCAATAATTGGGAGGCGATATAAATAACTCAGAAATTTAAAAGATTACAAATCATGCTAAGTGATCACAAGACCTTGAACTTCTTTCTAGGTTTAATAGTGCTTCACCCCCGGTACTTCACACTATAAAACCGCATCGGTACTCGCCTAGCAAGTATAAGTTGTTGAATAAACAACAATCTCATGAATAGAATGATATTTTTCTGAAATCTTCAACAATTGAACAATAATTGTGAAGTAACTTAAACAATCAGAAATAAAATTTTCCCTATAATTTCAACACCTTTCATGAATAAACATAATCTTAAAATCTACAACAGTTCAATTCTCGAACCTTTCTTCTTTAGTTTTGCTGATATTGGCATAACATGTTCTTGAATATAACGCTTAACAAACATCATTGCACAAGGTGCAATCGTAACTACATTTGCTCACGTAAAACACATTGTTGCACGGGGTACAACCTATACTAATAATTGCCCAAACTTATTTGATTTGACACATTCAACTTATCACAAATAAAGAATTTCACAATTCAATATCTCAACAATAAACATTCCGACTGGAATAACTCACAAATCGAGTTAGGCCGAATCAAATGGCAATAACTCTTTTTTCATAAATCATTTCAAATAATATAATAAACTTCATATAACAAATGAAATTCAACAATATAAAAGCACGTCGTTTCACGGAAGAATAGAAAACTGCACATAATAATAAACTTGTACAAGTTAGGAAACTTGCTCAAAATAAGGGAAACTTGCACAATATACAAAGTTTGTGTAAATTAGGAAACTTGTACAATATAAAGTTGTGTAAGTTAGGAAACCTTTCTCGGTCCGTAGTTCATCATCTATATTATTCATATCCAATATTTCTTTCTCCCGTACTCAAATCTGAGTCATTTACAATATTATAAAATATTTCTCATCAACAGTTTAACTTCCTCATAATAATATCCACTTATTAATTTATTTCCCATAATTATATTTTAACATTCTTGTTAACTTTTCTAATAATCTCCAATATTCGAAGTTACGTCCAAAAATTCTTAAAATCTTGGACAATCTCTTTCTTCAAAATATGTTATTTTACGTCAAAATTTATCATTGCTTCAAAAGTTCATCTCAATCCGAGTTATAAAACTCGTTTTCACCATTTTACTTCAATATAAACATTGTTTTTGTTTTTATCATAACTCATTCGTTACTTATCCGTTTACGTTCTTTAGTCAGTCAACACACAATCCATAACGTCCCGACACCTCATAAGTCTACTAATACTTCTAAAGTTCTTAGAATATTATTTTAGACTTTCTGACCAATTTTTAGATTTTTCGGATTATCCAACAATTTTCTGCAATTATTTCCATTTATAAAAACTATCATTTAATAGCTTCAAAATAGAAATAATAACTCAATATACTTTTATGTTCTCAAAACACCACCAATATTCATCTTATATTATTATAAAATTTTCCACCATTTATAGAATTTTCTATGAATTTTCACAATTTTTTAAACTAACTTTAAATGGCATAAAAATACAATAAATACTTCTGCTCTTCAATAATTCACCAAAACTTTCCAGTAATTTTGAAATAATATTATAAGATTACTGTTAAAATATTTCAGCTCAAAACAATTTTCTGATAATTTAATTATAATTTTCAAAGTGCTGAAACTTCAAAAGTTCATAATAATTAAACCGCTTACCAGAAAATTACGAATTTATGTCCATATCGCATGAAATTTAATTCTCTACAACTTTCTAATACAAAGTTTCTCTAAATTCTGCCTCTAACATAAAGAAACAAGCTTTCCTGAACGGCAGAGAAATTCCGGTCATCTTCTCTGGTGAACTGCCCATTTTCCGGGGACTTTGTCATCATTTTTTCTGCCTAGATCAGTTCTCTAACATCTCAGAAATTCAAATATGTAATTAGTTTTAAACAAAGTTAATGTTTCCATGTTGAAATGAGCTTCCAAAAATATTTTCCGGCGAAATTTTCTTTGCTTTGATTTCTTGATTTATCTTGTTTAATTCTTGTATATACAAGTTGAATCCATCGCAAACATACATAAACATGATCTCTCCATATAAAATCCATAAATCTTAACATCCATATATGAAAATCCATAAATCTTAACATTCATATATGAAAATCAAAGGATTAACCTTAATTAAGTTCTTCTCTCTCTCCCTCTCCCTCTCTTTCTCTTTCTTCCCTTTGTTTTCAGCTGAAATTGCCGAAGGAGTGGGAGTATGAATGTTCTATTTCTTTTTCTTTCCTTTCCCTTTCATCCTTTTCTTTTTCCTCCCCAATTTCCTCCTTGTCCCCCCAATAAACAAACTTCTCTCTCTCCTCTCTATTATCAGCAGCCCCATGGGCCCCTTACCCTTCCAAAATTTCTTCTCCCCTCTTTTATTTACTCACTTATCTATTTAATTGTCCATTTAACCAATCTGGCTCTTAAAAATCTACTTTTTCATGATAACAGTCGATTACGTTCTCAACTTCATGGAAATATCCACTTCATCAAATTCATCTCCAAATTTTGAGTTTGACTTTTTACCGAAAAGTCAAACGTTAAATTCGACGTTCTGGACTCAATTCAGCAATCTGTTAGTCAAAATTCTCTTCCGAACTCAAAGTTTGACTTTTCATCATAACAGGTAATTGTTGACTTTGACCAAAAAAATTAAATACAACACATTTTGTATTTATGGTGTTTTCTTACCAAATTTAACGTTTCGGACTCAATTGACTAGTCCACATCTCAAGATTCCACTCTGAACTCCGAGTTTGACTTTTTTCTGTAAAGGTAAATTGTTGACTTTGACCAAAAAGTCAATCTCGACACCATATTGTGTTTTGAACTCAAATATCTATTACGCGTCTCCAATTTCATTCCGAACTCAAATTCGAGTTTTGACTACTTTTCTTATCTTTTATACAATTATTCGCTTCCTTAGTTCAAAATAATTGAATTAATTAGCCTTGACCAACTATTAATCTACATTCCTCATCACTTAATTGATAATAAATATATAATACACATATGTATTCGTTCATCTCATTTATACAAAATAATAACCATAAAAACTTCATTTAGATAAATATTGATAAACCTAATTATAAGGTTACATGACTTTCTCGGTCGTGACATTGAGCATATTTGTAAAATTCTGAAATTCAAATTCGAGATAATGTTTTGATTACAGTACAAATAGAAAAAATAAATTATAAACTATAAAAAGTGTTTCAAATTTCTTATTTGTTGCTTTCACAACTTATATGAATTTATGCCAATTTTCAGTTTTAGAATTTGCAAATTAACTTAAAAGGCCAAAATATATATATATATTTATATATATATATATATATATCTAATTCTAAAACGGAGATAGTAATTTTTACTTCCACAAATAAACTTTTACTTTACAAAAAAAAGTAATGTTTCTTACATTTTTTTTATCAATTAACATAACCAAAAATTTTCTCATGCCAATTTTGTTAATTAAATAAAAATTCGTTTGAAAGTTGTTCATTTAAACCTTGACTATATACCGTAACCTGTGTTACTCGGACTCGCCATTTTTGGTGGAGTACCCGTGTCGACACGACACGACACGGGTATGGGTGCGGGATTTGTACGGGATTCAGCTACAATAATCTGGATACGGCTGTTTGGGAAGAAGAAGAAGAGACGCGTGAAAGAGGAAGAAGAAGAGCCATCTGTCGACTGTCGAGGAGGAAGAAGAAGAAGAGCAGTCTGTCGAGGGGAAGAAGAACGGCTGTTTGGGATGAAGAAGAAGAGGCGAGAGGAGGAGGAAGAAGAAGAGTCGTCTGTCGACTGTCGAGGAGGAAGAAGAGGAAGAAGAAGAGAGGCATAAGAGAAGTCTGTCGAGGGGAAGAAGAAGAGAGGCCTGAAAGATGAAGAGAGGCGTGAGATTTAATTAGATCTGGTGGAATAAAATATCTCATGGAAAATTACAATTTGGTACCCCATAGTTTTTAAAGTTTTTTAATTTAATTCCCCAGGTTTTTTGAAAGTTCAAAATAGTCCCTGGAAAATTACATATCAGTTCCTGTAGTTTTTTTTTCCCATTTCTGCCCCTGTTTCTTTATATTTTTGCACTTTAGTCCCTAGAGCAAAAAAACTTGGTGATATAATTAAAAACATTATTGTTAAAAAATCATAAAATACCGTATCCCCGCACCCGTGTCTAAATTCAGATCCATATCCGTGTACCCTCTATTTTTTGACTTCACGTGTCCGACACCTAGATTCGTACCCGTACCCAACACCCGCACACGAGTCCGAGTAACATAGACCGTAACAACTAATTGTCTTCAATTACTACACATGCATCCATCAATTGATTTGAGGTGTCAAAATACGATAATCATAAACCCTTAAAACTTATAATTGTTGCTACTCATCAACGAAAGATGTTTTACCAACAAAAACATAAATTCAACAAAAATCATAATATAATGTTGTAAATAAAATTCAATACGGATTGTTAAAGACTTAAAGATCAACTAAAAAATATAAACAATTATAATGAATTAATTTTACATAATAACATTGCCGAGAGAGAGAGAGAGAGAGGGAGGGAGGGAGGGAGAGAGAATTTGTGAGAAAGGGAATCATACTAACTGTACTGAAATGAAATTAGACAAATGTCAAAATTTACTTTTGTAGATAGTTATGTGTGTATTTTGGTAAAAATCCCAAGTAATGAACAAAATTACTTTTGTAGTTAGTCATGTACTTATTTTTTTTATTGTACAATGTTATGAACAAACAAAGTTAGTTAATTTATTATTGTTAACATGTTTTCATTTGTTTTGTACCATATTATTACTTTCTATAGATTTTTATTTTTGACATTTATAAGTATTTTAACAAATTTAATTTTTTAATATATATATATATATATATATATATATCTTGATAAAATATTATCCAAATGCGTATTAAGAAAAAGGGTGAGTGGAAAACTCATCCACTTGCTAAAGGGAGAGTGGACTAAACTCTCTGTTAAATTGGATGGAAAAGATAACTGTTGCACTATTTTTCAAACCACAGGTCATTAAGTTGTGGTTTTTAAACCATAAGTGGTGATTCATCAAAACATGTAAACCACATGTGGTAAATTGTATTTTGCCCAAATCTTTATTAAATTTAATAAATGAAACAAGCATTTCACGAACTAGATGTCCAAATATAAGAATGTTGTCTTGATGCATAAACTTGGAAAGGCAATATGACATGGGAAGTTATTTTTTAAGATAAGTAAGAAATTTTATTAGGAAGAAGTGATAAAAATAAAGGCAGGGAGGAAAAGTACAAAACATCCTTTAAACCAAACAATCATAGTGAAAAGAATGTACAGTTCCCTAATACAGGACCATCTCCCTATGCAGAATTAGCAACCCCCAAAAGAATGCTTGGCGGAAGACCAACTGCGGTAGCAATAAAGACAATCCCGTAGCAAGTTAAGAAACATAGTGTGGCTATTGATTTCCAGAAATCTATATTTTGGAATGTTGGTAGAGTATTTGATGTGTCCTGCTTATGCGGACTCTGTTTGTTAGTTCGATGCTTAGGATTTGGAAGGAACAAGGATGCTAAATTCCTCTGGAAATGTGGTTTGGCATATTAAATGTAATAAATTCACATTACCACAAACACGTTTGCTGCCAGGTAGTTATCCTATGGGAAACACCTCTTGTACCTCAGTGACTCAACAAGATTGCCCAAGTATCTTGAATCTTCAGCACATGAATGTATAAAACAACATTTCACACCACAAAAAGAATAATCAGATCAGCATAAGAAAGATTGCAGAAGTCATTGACATTAATAAAGGAGCAATTGGAGTAGAAGCCGAAAGAAAGAAGTAAGAAAATTAGTCACCAGTTTCTGGGATTGATTATTTGATACTACGTAAAGAGATAAAACAAAAAAAAACTAGATAGATATACATATATTTTTGGACTTGTTGAGGGATCGAGTTATTTTTCAGGCCTTGAGAGAATGTTAAAGAGATAATGTAAAGTGATAAAATAAAGAAAAGGAGATATTTTGCACTTGCTGAAGGATCGAATTATTTTCTAGGCCTTGCTTTGGGCTTTAGCTATGGGAGCATTTCAGGTTTTTTGAGTTGCAGATTTATTTAGGGATTGGAGGTGGCACTCTCGTAGAAGTGCTTTGTTTTCTCTTTGTTCACCTTTTCTCCACAGGATAGACCACTTGTCCTCCATTTTTTGTATCTTCGTTCTTCTATGAATAAAGTTTCTTTTTCTATTTTAAAAAAAAGACTATCCTATGCTTAAACTAACCTTGTAATGCTAACCACTTATTAGACATTTATATTTTCTAAAATAAACCCTTCGTACTTATAAACTCACAGGTTAGTCAAATGACTTTAAAAGAGCCAGACTAATGGGTCTGCTAGATCATAATTTTCTTAACTGAGGCTCCTACATTGCTTAGATCCCTAGAACAAATAAAAAAAAGTAAAGTACTGATAGTGCTGCTCAATGTGCGTTAAACAATCCCTCCCACTATCCTGTGCAAATGTCATGTTTTTGTTAAATTTCAGCGTGGAAAATTTTATTCTGAAAATTATTTTTCAGCCTTAAATCGTAGTTTCAATATGCTAATGTTGTACCTTTGATGATATGACTTTTCAGGTAATAGTTGAGAATTGGATAAATGGAGTTGAAGGTGATACATTTGAGGGATTAGGTGCAAGATTTGGTGCTACATTACCCACACATGAGAAAAAAGGTCTTAGACTACCTGCCAGTTTGGCAAAACCCTTAGACTGCTGTTCCAGTTTATCATCAAAGGTTTTGTCTTTATATCCTTGATGGACCTTGTTCATTTCCTTACTACAGTGATGGAATATGCGCGATATCTTTTCTGAATCGTGACATGTTTGCTTGAGAACATGATTTTTATGTTTTATCCTTTGTATCCTTTTTGTTTGTTTCGAGAAATATATTGATGGTTTGACCAATTCTGATTCTTTCTTTTCTCTTGATTATTTTCCAACAGAAATGTATGATCCTGTTTATGAATAACCTTAATGCGCAAAAGCTCTATTTGCCTAGCTACTCTACGAGTCTCTTCCATTTGCATATGGCACCAGCATTTCCTTTGACAGCATTTGTTTACCTTATTTGACAGAAAATTGGGAAAGAAAAAGATATTTTACATAACAATTTGGTTACAATAAAGTAAAAATAAAATATATAACAATATGGCATCACTAAAACGAGAAAGGAAAAGATGAAGAAACTTACCTAAAGTGAGCCGATAAAAAACTATTTTGTGATCCGCTCAAACCTCATATTCAATGCCGAGACATACTTTGGAAATATATTCTGTTGACTAAATAATGCTTTTGAGGTTCCGATTCCTTCAAATGTGACTTTCTAGTCAAGCCTTGCATGCTTTGTGGTAGCCAGATATATGGATGTTAGTAGATGGAAATTGTTGATGAAAATAGCTTTCTGTTTAGCAATCTTCATACCGAACTCCCAACAGTTGTGCACATGATCTTTTCTTTTATTTTTTTATTTTTTTTATTTTTCAGGTAATAGGCTCTATTGCTTTGTGCCTACGTGGTACTTGTGAATTTTCAACGAAAGCTGAAGTTGCTCAATCAGGAGGTGCAGCCGGCATGTTGGTGATAAATAACGATGAAGGTTGTAATTTTAGAAACCCACGACGTATTTTTAGCTAACTAATATTTCACTTGTACAAATGTGCTCTATTTCCTGTTACTATATTACTGACCTGTTTTCTTCCACCTCAATTCTTTGCAGATGGGCTTCCTGTGATGGAATGTCCTACCGACCCTCAAACTTCAAATATCACTATTCCTACTGTTGTTATCGTAAAGTCAGATGGAGAGGTTCTAAGCAAGGCTATGGAAGGTGGAAGCAGAGGTGAGCTCTGGAGTTCATAAAAATTTTCGATCTCCTACAGAGATAAATTATTTTTTCTTGGTTAAGAGTGGAGTCTGTTACATATACCAAGTGTTGCTGCCTATAACCAGAGAATTGAGGAACATAAGTGGAAATGATGAGAAGAGGATAAATTGTTTGACTGCTGATTATCTAGGGTTCTGAGACTAGGGATGGATGCCTTTAAGAATCATTGTAGGTTTTCGCTAATCAAAAGTCGACTTAATTCAGAAATTTTGAGTGAATTGTGTTAGATCTGTGGAACCCCATTTTGAAGTTTAGAGCTCCTCATGAGGTAGCATTTTTTGAGTCATGTGCTGTGGTTGGAAAAATTCTACCATCTGAGAATTTGAGGGATGGGCTAAGATTATAAACCATTGTGCTTAACTCTGCAGGCAGATAGGAAAAATTATCAACTATCTTCTCCTTCATTGTTCAGTTGTTTATTTATTCTTTTTTGTTTATCCTCAGAGTCTCAGAGTGATTAACATATTCTTTGACGTTGGTTATTTGGAAGGCTAAGGCCCCCACACTTTCGTTGGTTGGTGAAACTAAACAGATTAAAAATCAATGACTTGTTTTAGGTGATTAAGCGTTATAAATTCCGCCTCTTTCCAATTGCACCAAATGTGTAAGCAAGCTAGTGAATCACACGTTTGTTTCTTTCTGTTCCTTATTGATTAGGCTCATTAAAGGGGCCTGAGAGTCCTCACTCTTTGGAGAGTTGTCAGTTGTCTCATAGTCAGATTTTAAGGTCTTGGTGGCAGGAAAGAGTCAAAGATTCTGAGTGTCTTCAAATGTTATAGTGTGTCCAAACTCCAGAGTGAGGCATTAAAGCATTAAAACCATTTAGCTTCTAAATCTAGTAACATGAAGATAATGATATATTCTTGAAACCACTAGATAGTCTTCGATCTTAGCTTTGAGCTTCATTGAATAACTCAATCTTTTCAAGTTCCTTGCGAAAAGTATAGAATTTTTTAAAGCAAGACATGCATAAGAGGATGATAGCAACATTCAATGTCTGTTGTTTTCTTTATTCTCATTAAAAGCTTCACACATAATTTAAACCACATAGGCTCAATAGCTAGGATGTGAAATACCTTCTGAGTTCTGATATTGTTTTGCCTGCTCCACTTCATGTATATTGGTGAAGGACTCCTTGTCCTATTTCTTTGTAATATTTTTTATTCAGTACTTCCTATTTAATTTCTTCTTTTTAACATAAATGAAACTTTTTGTATAATCTTCTCAGTCTTAATTTTTATTTTGTTGGTCACAAAAGTGGTCAAGCCACGTGGAAGAACAAAGGGAAGCCAAATGACTCTGTTGTCATTAAAATGAAGCCTTAGTTGCTTATTATTCTTGGTGTTGTTTTGCTCTATATATAATTTCAGTCTTCAATTAAAGTTAAGCAAGTAGTTTATTTTTGGTTAGTGATATTTTGTTCCTTTTTGGAGAAAAGCATAAAAGTGCTTCTCTTTTAGGATGTTCTTTTTAATTATTTAAGATAAAATTGATGTTCTTTTTTATCGTTATTATCTTCATTTTCTGATATAAAGTGATGAGCTTGATATGGTAGAAAGCGTGAGAGAGCTGCAATGTAATTAAAATTGTATAAAGGGAGTGCCAAGTGCCAACCTGTACAAACCAAGGGAGATCCACCTTTTCTTTGTCAGTAGAAGAGTTGCAATAAAAAAAATTGATCTAAATTAGCTCTTAATATCTTTCTGCATTTTTTAGAATGTGTTATTTAAACGTGAGTCCTGCTTCGCGTTTGTGGCTTTGGCATGGATCAAAATAGGCTATTAAATACCTCACCATCTAGCTTGAGTCATTCACATGTTTACCCAATCATAGAGGACTGTTGGCCATGTTTAAGGGGGTGTATTCATACTCAGTCATTTCCCACGTGGGCCACATCAGATAGATGTTGCATGTAAGCTTAGAAAAGCTCGGTAAAGCTGATGGCTAGGCAGCCCCTTATCAGTAACTGAGGTAGGGGGACTTGCTGTTTAGTCCAGTACTCAAGCTAGGCTTTTTGTCAGCTATTCATTTATCTGGAGTTCTCTTCTGTTGCTGATTTTTCTGCTTCTTTCTTAACCTTAGTAGCTAGTAAGCACAACAGAATGAAGAGGAATTTGTATACTTTCAAATCCCTATTCTTATCACCGGACATGTAGCTTACCTAATAAGTTGCGAGGCAGATGGGAATTCATAGTAGCTAATCACGCCACTGAAGAGACGTGGAGGGAGTCAATTGGTTTGGTGTTGAATGTTCTACCAGTAAATGCAACGATAAAGTAGACATGCACAATCCAATCCCCATACTTGGAGACAAAATTACCCATAAAAAAATATTAAAAAATAGACATGTGCAACCTACACATCTTCAATTCCATCGAAAAATAGGACATCTATTATATGTGTTGTTTTGTGGTGTTAGCTTTTCAAATATTGTATCTTTATGCGATGAGTTTGCGTACTCATTTGTATGGTTCCGTTTCATTAATGTAAATATGACTAATTGTCTATTGATTGCAGTGGAACTCCTATTCTATGCACCTGTTCGTCCAGTTGTGGAGTTTTCAGTGGTATTATTATTGTTGATGTCTGTTGGGACTGTAGCCTGTGCTTCACTTTGGTCAGAGATTACCGCAAGTGAGCAAATTGAGGAGCGGTATAATGAACTGTCACCAAAGGTTTTGAATATGTTACCCTTGGTTATTTCTTGAAATTCATAGTTATTTAGTTTAAATATTTGTCGTACAGACGTCTTGTTACACATACAAAGATATATGCATATGGAATTTGTTTTGTCTTGTATTGATGTCTTAGAGGATTCAGATTGTTGTTGTTTGAAGCCTACTGCGCACAGAAAAGCCTCTTTTAGGACTCTTGTTGAAAGTTCCATCTATCACAAAACCACTCTAAAGCCTCTTGCTATCTATCATTCCAATATGTTGCATAAAGTAAACCATGACAGGCCAAACTCTATACAGAAGATCTATATCATTGAAAACCGTAGACACATTAACCTACTTCTATCTCTATATTCTTTTACTTTAGAAAAGGACCAAACTAATTTCTTCAAAAATTAATTTATCAAATTCTTTATTATATGATATAATATTGGGTACTTTACAATAATATACAACATTTAGAAATTAATTACAACAATAGTGCACTCATAAAATATTTACACAATTAATACACTTTCCATATTTATTTACAATATTAATGCAATTAGGATTCCTTAATTTAGGGAATTAGTATAGGATTCAATTCATAATAATAAGGAAACCTAAAATCAAGAAGAAATAACTGCCATAATTAATAATTCAAATTCAAATATCTTGGATCTAACAACAAAAATAAATTCAAATTCAAAAATAAATTCAAATTCAAATATTCAAAATTTGGCAACGTCATCTTCCTCCTCCCCTTCGCCGGTCATCTTCCTCCTCCCCTTCGCCGGTGAGACCCAATTTCATGTCAAAAAAATAAATAAGAACACTGCATAAGAAAGAGAGAGATAAGAGAGTGATGTGTAATGTAATGTTGATAACCAAACCTTCGTACCAAGGTAACCAAACGTTTATACCAAGGTAACTAAACCTTTATATCAAGGTAACCAATCTACCTTCACACCTGCAATATGAATTGGTTACCTTGGTATGAAAGTTTGGCAACCAACTGCATGAAGGTTTGGCTACCAACTGCATTACATTCAAAATTAAGATTCGGTTACCTTGGAATGAAGGGTTGGTTACCTTGGTATGAATAATTGGTAACCAACTGCATGAAGTTTGGTTACCAACTGCATCACATTCAAAATAAAATTGGTAACCTAATAAAACTGAATTGGTTACCTTCATACCAAGGTAACCAACACAGTCATACCAGTATGACTGTTTGGTTACCAATGTACGAGGTTTGGTTACCGGTGGAGTTGGAGAATGAACCGGTGGTGGAGGGGAAGCAACGGTTGGTGGAGGAGCCTCCACCGCGGCCAGTGGCGGGGCCTCCACCGGCGGCCACCTTGGATCGATTTGGGGGAGGAAGAGAAAGAGGGGCGGGAGGAGGAGGGGGAGGGGGAGGGGGAGGCGGAGGGGGTGGGGTGGGGTGGGGCGGGGGGAGGAGAAGGGAGGCGGGGGAAGGGGAAGGGGAAGGGGAAGGAGAGGGTGTGGGGCGGGGGCGGGGGGGGGAGGAGTAGTGGCGGTGGCGGGGGTGGGGCGGCTGCCGCTGGAGCTGTGGCGGGGGGCGAAGGTGATGAAGAAGGTTGCGACTGAGGAGGAAGAAGAAGGCGGATGGAGGTTGATAAGAGAGAGAGAAGATTTAAATCCCTACAATCATGGGTCATTATCAATAACTCATCAAATCAGTCAACTAAATAAAAGGGATAAGATTGCATTCTTTTTGTAATTAAATATTGCATATGCACTCTGTTTGTAATCATTTTGTTTGTGCATTTTTTTTGTAATATTTTAGTAAAATATACTATTATATGTAATTGTCCCTATAATATTTATATGAAATGAAATTTGATTTAAATATGATATGATGTAAAGGATTTTGGAAAATCTCATCGGTCGAGTGCCGAGCGCCCACAGGCTGAGCCCAAGTGGCCAATTGCCAAGCCCAGTGTCAAGTCTAAGCGGCCTAGCACCTAGTGCCGAGGGCAGGCACGGAGCCCTGAGCCCAGTGCCAAGCGCCCAACAGTCGAGCCCAGCCACAAAGAGTGGTACGTCGACCAACACTCTCAACTTAGAATTGTTTTCCATACTCCAGGCTCTCATTGCATGAGAGCCCGAAATGGGGGATGGGGGATGGGGGATGGGGGGGGGGAAGGGATATAAAAATACAACCAACCAAAAGTTGACACGTGTCTTGCCCCCGAGGGCATAACAGTCATTTCACAAGAGGAAACATAGACCTTCTCCATACACCAAGGGCACAAGGGTAATTAGCACGTATCTCTCCTTATAAATATGAGGTACCCTAACCTTTTGCACATGCTAGATTCATTCTACAAGATACTATTAGATTATAATCTAGATAGAGAGAGACTCTCTCAACCTCTCTATGAAGACCAAACTGACACCCACGTCCGAGAAGCCTCCCAGTGACTACCCTGAGGGCCTTGCTAACCCTTTTCTTGACTTACAGGATTAAGGCTCGGACTAAACATAGGAGGACTAAGGTTGCGGAGGACCCACCAAGAAGGATCACCTAATCTAACCTTAGCATATTTTCTGTGTTGCAACAATTTCAAAACCATTAAAGGACATAGCTACACTAAGGCTTAATTATGTTAAATCCAATAGAACTTCTGAGCAGACGGACATACAAATTACAAATAGTGAACACCAGTCACCACTGGACATAATCTAATTTCCGAGTCTACCTGTAAACATCTTGGATGTTTCTAATATATAAGTTGTGGGTGCAATGCTCTAGGTCATCTGTGGAAGGATGAGGATTTTCAAATGTAAACTTATGAAAGACATGTTTATGAGAATTTTCAAACGTAAACTTATGAAAGACATGTTTTGACATTATTCGCTATCCTGGACATTTTCTTGATCATGATTGTCACATTTTCTCCTAAGCATTATTTTATCTGCTTTGTGTGTTTCCTGCATTTGCCAAAAGCATTGTAAACCATTGAATGAGTTACTGATGCAGTATTTGGACTAAATGTTCTTTTCTTCATTGCCAGCAGTCTTCGAAGGCTGGAGCAGTCAATGATGATGATGAAATCGTTGAAATTAATTTGATGAGTGCTGTTACTTTTGTCATAACAGCATCCGCTTTTCTGCTGCTGCTTTATTTTTTTATGTCGTCATGGTTCGTCTGGGTGCTGATTATAGTTTTCTGCCTTGGCGGTGTTCAGGTATCACAGTACATATTTGATTATATCTCAAATTTGATATGTGATTATGATTGTCTACTAACTGGAATAATAAATTATTGAGACATGCTACTATGCTAGTCTCTATCTTGGCTCTTACCTTCTCTAGGTTGGGGTTGCTGTCTAGTTCTATGAAAATAAGAAATTCTGGGAATGTGAATCTCATAAGGTTTTGGTAGGAATTGGTTTGGGAATGTTTTGTTTAAGGGTTTTTTCCTAAACTTTTTTGTTTGTCTACTTTGCATAATGCTCATATCTCGAATTTCACCGGAGTGGAGTCTCTAGGAATTTCATTTTTTTTGACACCTTAATGATACTGATTTTGGCAATGTTTTATCTCTCTTTACTTTTCTTTTTTCATGTTCTCTCTCTTCTACCCCAAATAGGAGGGTTTGGTTTTTGGACCTGTTGAAATTTTACAACCAACTCGTATTTTTGGTTTTTTATTGGTATTGGCCTGCTATTCAGTTCCTTCATAATACCTTTATCTGGAATACTATGGTTCCCTCTAAGATTAAGGGCTTTGTATGGTCTGCTGTGCTAAAAAGGCTTAAGACAACCAACTTTTATCAGGGGTGTAGGCCTAAGAAGTGTTTTTTCTGGGATATTTGTGTATTTATAATTCAAATATCCATGCTCCTCTTCTTCTTTTCTTCACTGTTCCTTGGCGGGTGGATGGGGATAGGTTTTTTTTTTTGGCATCAACGATGGGAGCTTTTCGGGGGTTGCTATTTCAGATATCCACAGGGATTGGGGGATTTTCTTCTTTAAGGATATGTTTATCTTTTTCACTTCTTATTGCTACTTGTAGTGGACTTGTTGTCCAACTATGATGTTTTTTTTTTCTTTCTAATAAAATTCTTCTTTTACCCAAATAAATACAATAAAATATGGGATTTGGAATATAATGCTTTCTTATTATGACCCCCCCCCCCCCCTCCCCTCCCCTCCCCAAACACCCCTTGAAAAAAGAATGAATTCGCTCTAGATTGTTTCAGTCTTTATGCAATGCTCAGTTTAGTTATTTATTAGCTTTCTCCAATTGGTTTTTCAATAAAATGTTTTTAAAGGATAATCCATTTTATTTTTATTGACATCACAATAGACATGATGCTCACTTTTCAACACACCTTAGTTATGACAATAAGGAGTTACATAGGCATTGGACCAATTTGTTTGTTTTAGCATACAAAATTACTGAAAATTTGTTTTTTTGTTGAAGCTATACTTGCTTATAAGTGATTTCTGAAATAATTATCACCAGAAAATAATTGCTGAATTTATATTAAAATAATTCCAGTAATTATTTTTGTTACTAATAATTCATAAATATGACAAAAAATGTTATTTTCATTATTTATGCATACTCTTGATATTGCCATAAATAAATTTTAAATAATCCCAAATAGCTACCTTTACCCTCATTGTTTTTTGGCGAAAATAATGAACAGCCAATATCAATTATGATGACTAGTAAAAACAACAGTTCATTATCATGTGAGATTTGATTCAACTGTAAATATAAAAAAACTGTGTAGTTCACAAAAAATAGAAAGCTTTGTTTGATCATTTTAAACTACATGCATAATTTATGGGAATACAGGATATCATGGATCACACACTGTGCAAGATGCGGGAGCAGGATAAATGGTTGATTTGTATAGCAAGGAAGTTGCACTTGTATAGTAAGGAAGTTGAATCCAAAGAAATTGCAGTTGTATAAGAAGCAAGTCGCAATTGTATAACATTTGTATAGTAAGAAAGTTGCATTCACGAGCCACATATAGAAAACCATCATCACCCACATCCCCACAGCCTCAATAATTTCTGACTCGGTGGCCATTTACCCAACAATTGGACTCATCGAATTGTGACCATGGTCGTTGACACAAATCCGTTGCTCTGATCGATGTCACCATTGTCTCCTTGGTTTTACTGAAATCAAAGAATAAGTCGTCTCCAAAAAGAAATTGAGAAAGAAACCAAAATCTCTTTTGTCCAAATCATAGGCCATGAGAAAGAAATTGAGATTTTTTTTCTCTGGCTGACAATTTTGGTGCAAAAACACATTGCTTATACTGCTCCCTCACCTTGAAATTATATCATATATTACCTAGTGCAAAATAGAAACTTGTTTGAAAAATTATTAACATTATAATACAGTGTGAAGAAACAAAGTGAATCACTGTGTTCATTATCTGTGAACAATTCTAGAAAGAGCCTCAGTTTGATCAGCAGCTTAACTTCTATCAATTCTGAAACATGCGGGAAATCATAAGCACTTTCTGAGTGTAATCTAGGACAAACATAAGAAGTTTCACACATAGGTATCAAGTTTGATTAAAAAAACATATGTATATATGTATTTCTGGCTGAACTGGATTACCCAACAGTTGAACGCGTGACCTGGTCCTCTTTTCTTGTTTGGCGCTTTCAGTACGGATTTTAAGTAGCACTGAACGTACATGTGTATTGTATTTTCAACTGTATTCAAGATAACTGAAAATAATTACATGTAAATGTGTTTCGGCAAGCCTTAAAATCTGCACTCAACATAGGCAATCTTTTGCAGGTTGAGATTTTTTACTTGAAAATAAATGAAGTGTTACTTGGAGCCCATCTGGGGCGGATCCTAGAAAGAATTATGAAGATGACCAATATGATGTAGGCATCAAGTTTTATGATTAATAAGTATCGCTGTTGTTACGGAAGTATTATATTTCAATACTCTCATTATGCACTGTTTTTCCTTAGACAATAGCTTCTTTGACATAGTATCACAAAAATAGTATTGTTTTCTACATTTAATTTTTAATCTGTATAAATTGAATAGGATTGTTTCAGACACCAACTGGTTTCCTTATTTATTTTGAAATGATGCTTTAAGTATCAGTAAACTTTTGACCCTTGCTGATATTTTCTTTTGTTACCAGGGAATGCATAGTTGTATAGTGTCTCTTGCATCAAGGTATACTAGACAATCATTGGTGTTGTGCAGTAAAGATCAATTATCCAGTTTATTCTTAATTAACTTTGGTTCTTTCTTATGATGTTATTTGTTGAGTAGCAAATGGAAAAACTGTAGGCAGAAGAAAGTGAAATTGCCATTATGTGGGGAGATCTCCATTTTCTCTATAGCGGTTTTGGTTTTTTGCTTCATGTTTGCCATTTTCTGGGCTGCAAATCGGAAGGCATCGTATTCTTGGATTGGCCAAGACATTCTTGTAAGCTTTATATGTACTGCTTCTTTTTCTGTTCTAGACTAGTTCTGTCCTTCATTTTCTTTAGTGGTAATAATTAGGTTCTTAATGAGAACACTTTCTTTGGTATATATCATTGGTGACTTTTCATTGGCAATATTTAAACTTGTTCACAAATAATAGGGCCCTTTAGGGAACCTCAAGACTGGTTTTTGTAGAGATTGGATTGTTGCACTTTTTTAAGTTATCATTTTCCTTGTTTTACCGCTGGTTTGGTGTGGGTGGACTTTCCCTTTTTTCTTGTATCCTTTTTTTTGTGTCAATAAAAAAATTTTGTATTGTGTTTTTCATGATTATTGGTACGCATGGCCATTTACTTGCTTTCATTCTTTCTCCTGTTGCAGATTTATGAATTAATCCCATGGTTGCAAATAGTCTTTTCATTAATAATACAGGGGATTGCTATTTCTACAAGTTTTTTTTTTCTTCTTCATCTTTTTTTTTTTAAATATATCTTTTATATAAATTTTAACTTCTCTCACATGAGACTTGGGTTGGTCCCAGTTCATGCTAGTGGGAGCTTATGGAACTGGTAAAAAGAGATTGTGGACATGGTGCTTCCCACAATATATATGATACTTGCGCCTGCCGCCTTTATTAATAATTTAATTACTTGCCGTTGCGTTGTCTTCAAAATTTTATGCCAGTTTTTAATAATCTGCTCTAGTCATATACTTATCCAAAAAAAATAAAAGATTTCTGCTCTGCTCATGATATTGGTGAGTCCCAATGCAAGGTGTTGCTGTTGTACGGTTGTACCTCTTTTGTCAATAGTGATGTGTTGTGTAACATGTAGAACAATGTACGCAAATTCTGACATAAATCTTTGTATAAATGGAATACAAAGGAACAGTTAAGAGAATGGAGATCATTTCTCTCATAACAGGTTGAATCTCCAGCTGCTATCCAGAAATAAATGGATGCATAAAGTAAAATCCCATGAAGTTATAAGTTGATTTTCTTAGGATCGACAGATCGCCATCTTTACAGAAAGCTTCCTATAACTAGTTTGAAAGATTATCATCTTAAAGCAGGTATTATAACTACTTCACAGTTCACACCATTTTCCATTGTTTACCCCTTTCTTTAGGAGGCTGGTGCTGTTCACGCCATGGGTTCCTTTGGGGATATTTCTAGTATTTTTGTGTATGGTCTTTGTAGAGATTGGAAATTTGACTTTGTTTTCTTTTTATTTCCCTTGATGTAAGAGTGTGTGGACTTATTGTCCCCCTTGTGCTTGTATTCTCTCTTTTCATCCATTAAAATTTCTCCTTTTAAACAAAACAAAAGAAAAGGTTGTCTAGCTCTTTAATTTATATTTTTTCCGGAGAGATTCTGATTGGAGGCAGCTTTGTTTTAGTTTATAGATCCACCCCCTTAGGTAGTTAGACCTTCCAATCTGTCCTAGTGGTGGAGATGGAGAATAACACAGTTATAGAGTCCTATCAATCATGCCAAGTTGTGGAATCTTCTTCACTCATTTAATTTGGTTGATAAGATATAGTGAATTCATGATGGTAGAATCAAAAGCATGCTATGCAATCTAGTTGTGCTATCTGTTTCTAAGCATGGGGAGAAGTTTGGGGAAACAAGTTGTAGACTATTATATTATAAGATTTTCATTCATTTGATTTTTGTTGACTGTTGATGTTGGTTCTGATGTTTTGCATATTGAGCAACAATTTTTTTGTCAACTTACTTTACTTCACTTGTTGATAGTTTTACAACGTTGTAGTAAACCAACCTCTTTCCACCTTTCCCTTTCACGCCTTAAATTTTTTTTCGACAGTTAAGATGACTATCTTGTTAACAGGGTATCTGTTTGATGATAACGGTCTTGCAGCTGGCTCAGTTACCTAATATAAAGGTACCACAGTAGTTGATAATGTATATTCTCATTGGTATTTTACATCATGGTCTTATTTTTTTTGTCATTATTCAGGTTGCTACGGTGCTTCTTTGCTGTGCTTTCCTTTACGACATCTTTTGGGTTTTCCTGTCACCTATAATATTCGGTAACAGTGTTATGATTGCGGTAAGTGTTAGTCTCCTCTGTTATGCTCTTTTGCTTCTTTTCAGAGAGTAAGTTGTTCGCAGACATGATTCTTTAGGATTGCTCACATTTCATGAATTGCCATCATTTTCAGTATTTTTCTTTTACTACTCTACCTTGTAGGGTTATAATTATATTGGCATTGATGTTTCTGCACAACAGTTTATTGTTGCTTTGTTTATATTTTATAAAAAAAATATTCTGAAATTTAGAAAATTAGATGATATGCTGTATGGAACTTAGAACATGATGCCATCATATTCTATTTATGTGAATGTGATTTTGTTCCTTATATATTATTAATGTGCTTGTTCTGTCTTTAAGTTACTTAATATGGCTGCAGTGAGGACCTAATCTTAAGGACTCAGAGGTTTATAGTTCTTGTGCCTTGTGATAGTATTTAGAGCTCCTAGTAGCAAATTAGTTGGTGCTAAATTTCCTTATTGAGGTTGATCTTGCAGAAGTTTATGAGAAGCAAGAATCTTTTGAGGATTTATTAATCAAGTCTGTCATCCATGGTATTCATAATCCTTGGAGCTTATATTGGCCATGTCAAGTTACCAACTGTTTTAAGATATTAACCTGTTAAAGAACCCATCAATTTACATCACTCTTTAACAGTCCTTGTCATTCTCTCCACTTCTGATTGCACGTGGAGTGCACAAAAGGAGGAACCAATTCCAAGTGGGAAGACTTCAACCCAAGCCCTTGCATACCCAGAACTCTGATACAAAGTTAGGGATTAGGGTTCTGACATAATATAGAATTTATATGGAGAAGAGGAAAAGAGAGAGTATTGAGTTGTCTCACATCACCAGTTCACCACCCATGCCATATTTTTATTTAATGATGTAACTAACACAAGAAGGAAAAAACCTAAAAGGATATTAGTCATTGATCAGAAGTTCTATGTGCAATCAGTTAAAACTTTCTTGCTAGAGTTATCACTTATTAGAGAATAAAGTATATGTTTTATTTAGATTTGTTACATATATTATCTTGATGATTGTCTAGTATTGTCATCCTTTATTTATAGGTTGCTAAAGGTAATAATAGTGGTGGGGAATCCATTCCGATGCTTTTGAGAGCCCCTCGATTTTTTGATCCTTTTGGTGGTTATAACATGATCGGCTTTGGGGATATTCTCTTCCCTGGTTTACTCGTCGCGTTTTCATTTAGGTACTTCCTTTAATGCTTCAAACCTTCCTATAACTGATAACATATATAATCCAACTATTTGAAATTTCTCTTGGACATAATTTTCTATGTTTGCGACTTTGACAAATGACAATACCTTTCTATTGCTTTTTTCGGCAAATAGTAGGAAAATTTAGTGTCATAGGACCTAAACTTTTTCGGTTGTATAAGTCTAAGCTTGCATTATTTATGACAGATACGGATTATTTGTCCTTACTTATCCACAAACCATGTGCACATTAAGGAACCATTAAAGTTGTATCCTTCATTGTAAAAATTTATTCTCCCTCCGTTCCACAATAAGAGTCTCATTTACAAAATTTTAAGGATATATTTGCATTCCATGTTTGCCCCTAATCCTAAATATAATGAGTGCTTACTGCTTAGTTTAGTATTTATGACATAATAACAAAATTGTGATGGTAAACTCTATCATTGTGTCATTTTATATTACCATTTCTAAAAATTGGATTCTTATTTTGGAACAAAAGAATTTGTCATATGAGACTCTTATGCTATGTTTGTGAGTTTGGAGGGATAGGATGAAAAGGGAAAGTATAGGTGGGGAAGGGATGGGAAGGGATTCTAATTTTCCCTTGTCATGTTTGTGTGTTTTAGAAAGGAAGGGATGCAATTTTAATTATATTTTTCCTTGTTTGTGAATTTAGAAGAAGGGAAGGGAAGGGAAGGGAAAGGATTTTTATTTTTAAACTATACTATTACTATATTACCCTTACATATAAATGTAATAAATGTATGATTTAACAATGTTTAGCCATTGGATTTATTTTGCTTAGTCTTTTTTATGCTTTGCTAGCTCTGCGCGCGCGCGCGCGCACACATATATCAACTCTAATCATTATTATTATTACGAATATATGATCAAACCTTTGTGGTTACGATGAGCATATAATTAATTATAGCAACAATATTAAAACATACACTCTACGTACAACATTCAAACACCAATTTATGTATAGCTTAAATTAATTAGCTATTATATTCCATAAGTAATTGTACATTTTTTTAATAAGAACTATTTAATTTTATTGTCCTCAATCGAAGTTTAATATTAAAAGAAAAAGACGTTGAGAAAAATAAGTAATGTAGCTAATATGGTAAAAGAATAGAGGAATTAATTAAAATAAATTATGCTCATAGAATAAGCAGGAGCAAGGAGCATAGAGTTCCAGCCAATGGACCAAACATCTGAATGATGGCCTAGCCTAGAATATTTAACATACGTGTCTTCATATTCCACCAGCCTGATAGATAGATAGATAGATAGATAGAAAGGTTGGGTAGCGTAGGTGGGGTGGCGTGCCCAGGGGGGGCGCTTGACCGAGTCAACAAAAGGGAAAGGAAAGAGAAAAATTGTATTTTCAAAAATTGGGAGTTATAATAACTAGGGACAAGATTGTCATATTATTTATTTTGAAAGGTTATTTTTGGTAATGTAAAATATCTAACTTTCCCATCCTTTCATATCCCTCCAAATCATCCCACTTTTGGGAGGAAAGTTTCGTACCAAAAATGAAATCAACTTTACCCCTAAATCCCTTCCCTTCCTCTCTAAAAAAAACTTGCAAACATGGGATTTGGAAGGATTTTAATTATTTTCCCTTCCCTTCCTTTTCCCTCAAAAAATAACTTACAAACATGGTGTTATTGTGAAATGGAGGGAGTATTTATTTTGCCAATACTAATGCAATTTATTGAGAGCTAGCTAAACTGATATTCCAAATTTTACAATGAGTACGGTTTGGCACAGCTATGCTGGTGTTGTCCAAAGCTTACAACCTTACGACTCAAATGTACAAAATGTAAATAACAATTTCTCTTGGTACTTTCCAGTCTTGCACATATATTTGATATGTGAGATATCCATTTTGAAACAATATATATTGGAGCAACATTGTACGCTAGGAAGTACGAAGTAAAACACTTGACAATACTCAGCAAAGCCTTGTCAGTTGTCACAACTAGTTGTGGTTGGTTGTTTTCTGCTCTACCATGGGAAAAAATTGTTTAAATTTGGAAACAAGTTATCATGATCTTCATTTGTCTTCTCCAACATCAAAGTTCTTATTTTCCATCAATGACAACAAGATCGCTAGATACTTGGACACTAAATAAGATTCCACTAGGAGTGGAAACCAGATCCAGATTGAAACTTGAGACTGTTAACCAATACATCATGGAACCATTTCTTAAGGTAACTGAAAAGCATCAAAAAATAAAAGGGTTATACTTTATGTTCCCCTTTCATATTACATTTGAGAGCCGAGTTGTTATAACTTTGTCAGTATGATTTTGAAACAAAGTATGTGTCAGTGGGAGTGTGTGCAATTACTAGTAATACTCACAGAATTATAAGAATGTCCTTTCTCAAAGTTGAAATCTGGCTTTTTTTAAGGGACCAAATTTGCACAGGTCTAAAGGTGCCCCTACTTAAGCCAGGACCCTTTGGAAATTGCTTTTATGTTTAAAGTGAAATCTTGAGCCTTATTTCTCATGCACATATGACCATGGGTTATAGTATTATAAAAACAAAGCCTTTTGATTTCAATGGACTTGGTGATTCACAATGGGTTGTAAAGACAACTATCTTGATTCTCGTGACTAATTGTTATTTTTTCTTATAAATACTAGAATATTTCAGCTTATTGGGTCCTCGTCAATCTTATTTCTTGTGGATTTGGTTGTGCAGATTTGACAAATCAAAGAAGAGGGGTCTAGGAAATGGATACTTTATCTGGTTGATAATTGGCTATGCATGCGGTTTGTATTCTTGCCTCGTGTGTTTTTTGGTTGCATATATGTGATGCTTATTATTATTATCAACAATGAGTTTAATATTCAATTACTTGTGCAAATACTAAGTATTGAGACACGACTATGAGTTGCATCCACTAAATTTACTTATCATCTTCATCCAATGGTCTGTACAGTTCGGAAGATAAATCTCTTCAAGGTCTAACTGATTCTACGCCTTTGATCCCCCTACCTTTATGTAGTAAATTTTGTATTTAATTTGGGCAAATAAAGGATATGTAAACTCAAAACCTCTTCATCAATATTAAAATCAATAAGAATTAAGTACGAAGGTATTTCATAACTATGAAATTAGTTATGAAATATGAAGGTGACACCACTAAACTTTTAAGCACTAATAATTAAGAGAAAAAAGAATTTGTCATGAGATTGCTTACCTATATCATCATCCTAGATCAGATGCTTTTTAGGTTACCTTAAAATTTCTCATGAACAAAAAGATTATTACTTTCATGAAAGTAAATAACAACTACAAGAAAACTAATCAAATTTAATAACCAACACATGTTAGGGATAACATAAGAGAATACAAAGAGGGTAAAGATGTTTGGCGATGAAGACTTATATCAATGCACATCGACTACCTTTGAGCTGTAGATGATAATGATACTGTGATAGCAATGGTGTCGGCAGCGATGGCTGATTTGGTCAGTGGCTATGACTGACTTCTTCTCCTTTGTTTTTTCCCACCTTTCCCTTTTCTCCTTTGAGCGGTGCTACCGATCATGAAATGACGATAACAATGGCAGCTTGTTAATGGATCTGTGAGGCAGATAGTGATTGGCAGTGGTTAAAGGGTTCTTTAAATCATATTAGCTGCTGATCGTATTAAGGCACACTTCTTTTAAGCGAGTCATCCATGAGGCTAAGGCGAACCTTAGAGACTGTCACGAAGGGGTAGCATCGCCCTGCATTTTGCAGCTTTATTGCCTAGACAACGCCTTGATAACCATGATTTTTGGCCTTAATGGTGTGTTTGTGATCTTTATTTTGGGGTGAAGGGAAGGAAGGGGAAGTTGCACGTTTTCTAACTTTCCCTTCCCGTCTCCCCAAAATAAAACTCACAGACACACTATAACTGACTTAGGGATAAGAAAATTACTGTGGATATATTTTTTTGTGTATGGTCTTTGTCTTAGTGCATTGGACATTATTCTAGTGTCATCAGATTTAATCACATTTAAAAATAATATTGGAAAGAAAATGTTTTGAAATTAGATGGCTTCACCTGAATTTACAATGCTTAAAAACAATCACACTTTCCATTCAATTCATAGTTTTGTAGTTGGTTTTTACCTTTATCTTCAGTATCTTACCATACCTGATGCTTTATAATTCTGTCAGAGAACACATTTCTTGACTGCTCAAGTAGGGTATAATTCAGACCAACAACGCATGTGGTAGTATTCATATAAATATTTGTACTTTACGGATATCTTCAGTTTGAATAATTTATGCCCACGGCATGGATTTGACAATAATGGAGGGTTCCTACTGCAGGTCTCTTCTGTACTTACCTAGGTTTGTATCTAATGGATGGACATGGCCAACCAGCTCTCTTATATCTCGTTCCATGTACATTAGGTATGGACCATATGACTGACTGACCCCTATATATATATATATATATGGAATGATGCTATGTATTTGCTATGGATCAAAAATTGTATAGTTCAATATATAAGAATCAACGGTCGAGATTAATTCACGTCTGCTACTATTAGTAGGGGATGACGGGTTAGGTCGGCTACTAATAGTAGCGGATGATGCTGAAAATAGTATCGTCATGTGAATTAATCTCAGCCGTTTGTTCCTATATTAAACGATAGAGATGGTGTATGCCCATTTAGCAAATACATGTTATGGATTATTACCTCTCTCTCTCTCTCTCTCTCTCTATATATATATATATATATATATATATATATATATATATATATAATATTTAGGAAATTGATGTTTCTACAAGTAAAAGTGATAGTTCCACAAGAATATAGTAAATGGGTCCCACACTTATGTGAGAGGGAACTTATGAAAATATCATTTCTCTAAATTTTATTTACAAGATGATGATTTTTTGTTAGATTCTCATTTTCTTTCTGAAACTTGTGGCTCAGGGACGATTGTTGTATTGGGTTTGGTGAGAGGTGAGCTGAAAGATCTCTGGAGTTACAGCTTGGAGGACACTTCGCCATCTAGGAGATCATCTGGAGAAGCTTGATGCATACATTTTTCAGTCTTACAAGCGTGAAAGGTTATACCAATACGCAGACTCCATTATCAGTGTAAAAAGAGTGCTTACCCCAATTATATCCTCAAAAACATCAGAAAAGTTAATGGCAGGGGTTGGAAATGAAATTCACTTTTTGATTCCTTCAAAAAAAAAAATCCCCTTTAATTTATTTATTCATATAAGTAATCTTGTATGTATGTTTTATGTTCAAAACTTGCTGCTGAATTAGCTTGAAATATTGTTGTAACATATTACATATCAAACTCTGTATCAAGCAAAATCACAACTACATTTACTTTATACTCTTTCGCTACACACACTACCTGGAAGAAAAGCTAAAATTTTATATCGAATGTGGATTGCTACTAAAGTGGATATATAAGCGACTACATATAATAGTAATATGCGGGTCCTTTCTTTATGTCGTGTCGATATTAATTTCTCATCGTGTATTTCTCTTTCTCAAATACTTTACTAAGATAAATGAATTCAACAATGCTATTATCACATAAAAAATGGTCACATAAAGTTCACATACACACATGCATATTTCTGGGCCCCGCCTGGCACGTGGGACCCATAATATGCATGTGTGTGTATGTGAGCTTTATGCGACTATTTTTTTATGTGATAGCAGCATTATTAAAATAAATTTTGATTTCCCTACTTTTTATTTAAGGAAACTGATATTTTTACATGATTTTTTGATATTTTCGCATGAAAACCGTTGTTATAGATCCTATAGCGACGGGTTTTACGGTCGCTATACATCTATAGCGACACTTTTCATGTAGAATTATCAAAAAGTGATGTGGAAATATCAATTTCCCTTTTTAATCCATCTTTCCTTGTTGGGACATCCCAATATGAGTCCAGTTTCAAGGTCAATGTAATGATGCAAAATGCCACTAAACACAAACACAAATATCATATAAACTTGTAGTTTTCACATGCTTAAAGCCAATACAATCTACTTCAACAGAACAAGTATCACAACATACTATAAGACAATAGTAATAAAAACAACATACAAAAAAAACATCAGCATTAGGACACTCCTCTAGCACCTAGGTGCATTAGGGATGCTGCACTTGGCTGGGAGCTGTGTGGCAAGGTTTGGGTCTATTCCAAGAGAAGTCAACATGGTGGATTTTTTGTAGGAGCATAGGCAATTCAAATCGGCATTCGAGATCGCCGAGCAGCACCCGGCCGACGGCGGAGTCGGGTTCGGACGAGTCACCGCCGCCCGGCATTCCATCAAACTCGACATCGACACGTTGCATATCGATTGCGCGTTCGAAATTTCAACCAGCAGCCCACTGCTGGCAATGGCAACCAACAACATGGCCAAGACTGCAGCCTTGTAATATGAAGTTCCCATATTCATATATATCTCTTTGTTTTTTCTTTCTTTTGGGTTGGAATTCTAGAAATGTGGGCTTCTTGCTTATATAGGAAAATAAATTGTATATTTATATATTAGAATTTAACAGCCCGTGAAGGGAATTGGCGTTTTTATGTGAAATAGACAAATAGTATTATAGTACCCCATGACTATTATGGTGTCACGGGCTTTATATTTGTGGTGTAGAAACTCTTTCGCATCCATATCCAAGAGACTTTAATCAAGTTGATGGCCCTCACAATAACTTATGTATGTTTAATTATTATTTTAATAAACGATGAGAACTTATTTCATCGTATCGTCAGTTATAAAAAAACACTGATAATGTTTGAGTTTCAACTTTATTGTCTCTTATTTATGTGAGACTTGTATTCCTTATTCATATAAAGTTGTTAATTATTGTCAATTACTCGCCAATAATGCGAGTTTATTGTAATTCTGAAGAAAAAATGGTCATGGGGCTACGGGGACGCAAGAGCAAATTCGTATGAAAAGCCTGATCCGGGATGGGAAGATTAGTCTGATTGCGGACCGAATACTCCACATTATCAAAAAAAAAAACAGAAGAAGAAAAAGAGTTGATGTTTTCGACAAATTACTCGTACCCATGTTTTAATAATTTTTGGTCTGCTATTCCAATCAAGAATTTCCTACCCAGGAGGGAAACGCCTCTTCCCTTCCCTTTTTTTTTGTGCGACAAAAGGCGGGTAGGTAAAGTATTTCAAACTATAGGCAATATACATTGCGTCTACAATAACAATACACATTTGAAGAAACTCTGCACCATACCCATTTGAAGAAATTCTGTCACACTTACGTCGGAGTCGAAACTCAAGAATGCTCCTCGAGTAGCGTAAAGGACGTAGAGTTACCACCAACCATCCGCTGTGAATGAGAATCGAACCCAAGTTTTGAACGAGATAAACGATCCAGTTACCACTAGACCAACGGATGGGAAGGAGGGTTTTAAGTCTTGACACCGCGGTAGTTGAAGTGATTGCAATCACTATAAATGTTCCTCTTGTTAGGATTGAGGTAATCACCTACACTATTCCTTTTATTAAGAAATTCAATTTACACGATTTCTCTCCATAGTGCGACTTGAGAAAAGAAAAAGAAAAAACATATAAGCTTAAAAAAAAGGCTTCAATAAACACAATAGAAATCAATCAGATGCAATCCTATCCACTACCAATAACTTATGCTCCGTCACAAAACTAGGCACGTCTGATTTGAACTTCTTTTTTTTTGGAGTATATTCGACTGAAATTTAATATTCTTGTCTATGAAAAGAATAGATCCCAATATCTTATGCACCTAAATCTTATGAGTAGTTTTTTTGAAGTAATGTTTTCCCATCTCTTTTTTTGCCCCTTTTTTTAAGCATGATATTTGTCAATAGGGGAGAAAAATGGATATCATAAGTTTTATTTCTGAGTATGTTTTCGACAAACGTTGATGTGCATTCAAAGTCTAAAAATTCAGATTTTAATTTGAAATATAAAAATTTTCATATTTAATTAAAACAAAAGTGGATTAGATTTTTATTGTTTGATGGCCTAGAAGTACTGTCCAATAACACTACCAAACAGAAAAAGAAGAAAAAAAACTAAACCCAGAGTACCAATTTCCAAAATTTCCATATTTAAAAAAAAAAAAAAACTACTAGTGGAGGGTGGAGATTTGACTTTAATATTATTCCTGTATCGGATGTTTTGAATCAATAAAAATTTTAATATTTTTGGTGGTTCTTCAAAAAATTAAAAATAAAAAAATTCAGGGAGCTACTTAACATCTTATTTTATTTGATCAACAAAGTCTGAATATCTTGTTGGTTTTAAAAATGATATGGAGGCTTTAAAAACAAAAATGATAATAGGGAAAAATACCTAATACTTTTTTTCTTACCCTTGGAGCTGAGGATATAACTAAAGACTTTGGTCAAATAGTAAATAAATAAATATATATATATATATATATATATATATATGGACATATGATTCATAACATGTATTTGCTATGGATCCTTATAGGGCATACACCATCTATACCATTAAAAACAGGAAGGAACGGTCAGGATTAGAAATTTAAAATCGATATCCGCTACTAATAGTAACGGACGGTAAAAAAATATGAATAATGCTAGAGACACAACTTATTCTATAACTATTTTACAATTTGCTGATGTAGCATACTCCACATCAGCTTTTATGCGGGCCGAAGACTACATTGAAGCAATTTGTTCATCAATATGCTGATGTGGAGTATGCCATCTCAACAAATTGTAAAATAGTTGTAGAATAAGTTATGTCTCTAGCATTACTCAAAAAATATTTAGCGTCCGCTATTATTAGTAGCAAACGTTAATGAGAATAAAGATTTGACTTATTAACAAGAGTTTAAAATTTATTAACTAAGATTTAGGGTTATTAACTAGGAGTTAGGATTTATAAACCAGGATTTAGGATTTATTAATCAGGATTTAGTATTTATTAATCAAGATTTATGACTTATTAAAGTTGAGAGAGTACAAGTTGCGGATACATAATTGTAAATACTAAATCCTGGTTAATAAACCATAAACCCAGCGCTATTATTATTTTTTACCGTCCGCTACTAATAGTAGTGGATGTCGATTTTTAATTTTTAATTAATCCTAACCGTTCTTTCCTGTTTTTAATGGTATAGATAATATATGCCCTATAAGTATCCATAACAAATACATGATATGAATCATTGCTTTATATATATATATATATATATATATATATAGGGGTATGATCCATAGCAAGCTTTTGCTATGGACATTATTCCAGCAAACGCATTTTACACCGTTAATCCAAATATCCAATGGCCCAAAAAGATTTTTTTTTACTGGTCGCCAGTAGGAGTAACGACTAGAGAAATTTTTTTTTTTACTGCCCGCTAAAGGGAGTAACGACAAGGAGAAATGTCTAAAATACCTCCACCTTAGTTAGATTTAAATAGTTTCAAGGTATAAAATAATTGTATAAATAATTTCATATGTAATAAAAATTAACATTATCAACTATATATAATGTATTTATTTTTATAAATAATTTTTATAAATATTAAAATTTAAAATTATTAATTATATTCAATGTATTTATTTGTATAAATAATTACATTGAATAATTATTAAAATATAAATACATTAAAAAAATATTACTTAAGAAATTATTCATACAAATAAATAATTGAATATAATTAATATTTATAAAAATAAATACATTATATATAGTTGATAATGTTAATTTTTATTATTTAAGAAATTATTTATATGAATAAATTAATTAAAGGGTTACGTCAACAAAGAACTAAATTAAAGGATCATGAGACGTTCCTAAGAGGATCGATCGGAGGAAACGACGGAGATCATGTGTGGTTGAATGATGTCAATGTTTGAAAAATACCTAATACATTTTTGAGATGGTAAGAGCATAAGATTAACTTCTTACACATCAGAAAAACAATTTCATCTTCTTATGAGGAGCTGAGGATATAAGTATGTAACTAAAGGCATTGGTCAAGTAGTAAATGGTCCCCTTTGGACGAATACGAAATTTTATATATACATAGGGGACTGGTAACTAACGTTGTAAAAAAAAGTTCAGCTTTACAACAAATATTGATCATTCATCCGAATATCTAACAATTAATATGGCTCACATTCATAGTGAGTTTCCAGTTTAATACTGCAGACGTGACAAATGTCCAAAAATACTCCTCCTTATAAAAGTCTCCCGAGTATGGCTGGCCAACTGGAAATGACGCCATTTCTAAATAAGTGTCGTCCACAGTTTAATATTGCGGACGCTAAGTATGACTGGGAAACGACGTCGTATTAAACTGTAGATGTCAAATAATTAATTTCATTCTACTCCGAAACTGATCCATCAATGCTCGAAGAAAACAACCTACCAGCCGCCAGCAAGCCACTCGAACCAGACAGACACCAAACCAAACCAGGGATGAAACTCTCGAATCAGGGTCTCTATGTATCAATGTACATAGAAAAATAAATACCAAATAAATCTCAAACACGGAGAATAGGACATAAGAAAACTTAGCAAGGAGTGGGTGTGTACTAGTTGACGATGACAGCCGACTGAGTCGGGGGAGACAAGCCAAATCTCAAGGGAATCATCTTCTCGAGCGGCTGCGACTTGAGAGTCGTCGTTGCTGGTGGCTAAGGCTTCAACCGGAGATGGCTTCCATTCAACAGAGTTACTCCAATATACTTCGAGCATCTCTGCCAGCTGACTGATGATCCTAAGTCATGTAATCAATTCCGTCGTGTAGGGCTGCCGCCGCCACCATCACCATCACGCTTCGAGGAAAGAGAAATAAGAGAGAGAAGGTGTTGCTTGAATTTAGAGTTTGAAAACTAAAAAAAATTGAATTTGACATCCACAAATTTAATATTGCGAACAACACTTATTTAGAAACCGCATCGTTTTTCAGTTGGCCATTTCGCTATACTTAGGTCCGTAGTTTAATAATGCGAACGGAAACATTTACAAGGAGTAGTATTTTAGTCATATGTCCCGTGCGGAATTCTGAAAATTAAACTACGGACGGGAGCTAATTAGATCTTCGGATGGACAATCAGAATTTATTATAAGGATAGACTTTTTTTACAACGCTAACTATAGATCGATCCCCATATATATATATATATATATATATATATATATATATATATATAATAAGACAAAATTTTGTTCAATCCTACTTTGTAAGAGTGTCTCTTAAAATTTAACAATAATAAATCTTAACTATAAATAAAATTCTATTTAATCCTAACAAAAAATTCTATTTCATCAATTTCACTACAACCGATCTTGTACACAATATTAATTTATTATTAGTAGAATTAATATATTAGTATAGTATATAACAAAAAAGTATAAAACAATACAATAATTTTATAACAAAACAAAGCCCGTGTTTCACATAAGATCTCTAGTTAATTAAAAATGTTTCATAACAAACTAATTTTCCTCCTGTCATTTCTCCCCAAATTTTTTCTAGACTTTATAATTCAAATGTAAAAAAATTACCTTGTTTATCTTCATGGCTTCCAATAGATCAATTTAAGTTCAATAGTGTTAGAATAATGGATCACACACACGCACACAATTATAGAGAATTAACACACAGAGATTTACGTGGTTCTCCAATTTGAGTAGTCCACGGGAGAGGCGTTCCTTTTCTTATTATGAATGAATCAGTTAAATAGAGCTTTACAATAGGTATTATTTATATCCACTAATCATATTCCAACCCTACTTCATATTGTGGCCTTAATCCCCATAATATCTCTTCCTAATCAAAACAGGAATCAACCTCTCGCCGACGAGCGTGGTCCGCGCGTCTCCAAGCGTCGCCCGCGCTAGACCACCAGAATTTGCCTCCCAGCCTCGCGCGGTCCGCGCGTCCCCATGCCTAGCATAGGTGCGGTCAGCGCTTTCTTGACAGAAACTGTGTCGTTTTGAGAAGTGGTATCTGCTGAAAATGTATCAGTCTGAACGGATGGTCTAAAACTACGTCGTTTTATCGCGCCTTTTCTGTTAAGCCTAAAACTACGTAGTTTTGGTTCCGCTAAGGCTAAAACTACGTCGTTTTATATGTTTGAATAGACGCGCCCTTTCTGCAAAGGATCAAAACTACGTCGTTTTGACCAGCAGATGTCATGACATGCCTTTTCAGAAGCATCTCATGCCTTTTCAAGGGCTAAGTGCCCATCCGAAGTATCACCAATCCCTCCTATAAATAGATAGGGGGCAGCCCATTAAACTCACTCATTTCACAAGCATTATAGCATTTCAGTTTAGTTTTAGTTATTATTTCGTAAGTTATTTTGAGAGAGAGTTCTGAGCATTTCTTTGGTTCGTTGTGTATGCTATTTAGAGTGCTACTATAGTATACGGTGTCATTGTATCCTGGGAGACGAGTACTATCAATTCTGAGCATCATATGGAGGGTATAATTGTCTTAAGGACATAGTACCAAGTACTAGCCTTGACAAAGTTATTTTAAAATAAGTTTATATATATATATAGTTTCCATTTCAGATTATTAACAGAGAAATCAAAGTACATCCATCTGAATACACCGAGAATTCTTACAAAAAATTGAGCATGTAAGTATACATAATTGTAACTCTGTAACACGACGTTAATTCCATACACTGACTCTTCTATGGTTGACGGAAACCTGCAAATCTACTTCCCCTTTTGCTTTCGTCTTTTTGTCTAATTTCCACTGCAACAGGTGGAATCAGGCCTTGTTCATTAGCATTTGGTGTTGATCAATTGGACAATGGAGATAATCTCAAGAATGAGAGAGTATTAGAACTCTTTTTCAGATGGTAAAAGTAGTAAGTTTGCGTAATATGAATTTTTTTTAAGGGTAAAACTGGAAGTGAAAAATTATCTACAGAAACCGTCATTTTTTGAGTGTATCTCTAATTTTGGAACGCGGAAAGTATTTGATAAAAAAATAATGCTACTATCACATAAAAAATGGTCAAATAATGGTCACATACACACACATGCATACTATGGGCCTCCACAGTATGTATGTGTGTGTATGTGAGCATTATGTGATCATTTTTATGTGATAGTAGCGTTGTTGTTGATAAAATTGTGTACTTTTGATTTATCATTTTGTGTCTCACTTGACTGATTGACTGACACAATGTCATAATTTTTAGACTTTGTTTGATGAGATTGTAGTTATTATTTATTAATATTGAAATTGTTATTTGATAAATCTTGTGACTATGTTATTATTCGTAACTTTTGAATCTTGGCCTTTGAATTTCTTGAATGAAATGAAATTTTCGCCTTTGCTAAAAATAAATTTCAATGAATGACGGTCCATCTTTCCTTATTGGGATGTCATAACCCCCCTTTTAAGATTATTATTGTAATAAATTTCTACCATATTTTAGTAAATTTTACTCTTGAATCTTGATTATTATTATTGATCATATTAGAGTTTTATTTACTTAATACTAGCAACCTTGACATTCCCTTTCAAAGACCATCAGTCATTATCAATGAAAAAGCCGGGAATATAGGGAGTAAATCTATTTCTTCTCAAGGTAAGCAAGAATATAGCGACAATTGTATATAACGACGGATCAAATCGTTGTCCGGTCCGCCGCTAAAGTGGAAAAACAAAGTATGCTGGATAAATGATAAGTTTAATATTCGGACCGTATATATATATATATATATAGACGATAAAAACTTTGAATGTCAAGAGTCTAAAAAGTTGTTTTCTCGTGATTGTGTCATTAGTACAACAATTTAATTGTTAGATTAATAAAATATTACTCTTCCATAAAAAATAATCTCACTTTGTAATTTTTTTATCACTTTTCTTTTTTATATTTATAAAAAATTCACATTTTAATAATATTAGTACAACCAACACCCAACAACAAAGTTGGTATGTCAAACTTTCAATCCCTCAACCTCATGGTTACTGTCACAGGGTAAAATCTGACTACAAATTTTCGCCTGTTTTCCAACCCTGTGATGGCCTGATTATCGCCCACAACCAGTCAGCCAACCCGCACAGTGCTGTCCGTCGCACTGTTTGAACCAACAGCACACACACACCCTGTTTGTATGCCTACTGATTGGAACAATGTATATATGCAAGCACAAATGAGCAACACACGAATTTATAGGCAAAACGCCCAACCTTTTATTGCACTCTCAATAAACTAGGAAATTAGACCAAAGCACAAAACTCAGCTCTCTAGCCTACTTGTCTGATGTCCTACACCATACATATATTTTTGTGCACCTAGCACTGGCTATATATAGCCTAGTGGTCGGTTGACACCCCCAACTGCCAAGAGGTTTGCACCAATAAGGTGCTGCCAACAAAGGGTGGCAGTTTCCCCTAAAACTGCCCATGACTGATCATGCCAACAGGTGTCTCCAAGACTTTAGCCACGCCTCCTTGGTTTAGTCATGCAATATGATGACTGACCATGCTCCCACGAATCTGGTAATGGCCTCAACTGCTGCCTGGTCAGCTTACCCATCACAGGTAACTGCCACAACTGCTGCCTAGCACAATCCCCACTATCTGGTAACCGCCCACAACTGCCTTGCATGACTTCCCAACTGCTTCCCACTTGCTAAACACGCTGCCCCCATGTCTGATGCAATCTGGCGCCCCAAACTGCACCCCAACTGCTCCTTGACCTGGTCCAAGTCGCAGCCTGAACCCACTATGCACGCCAGCCCCATCAGGATGCCTCCACGCGCATCAGCGTTGCATGCTGCCCAGCCATCCATGTCTGGCACCATCTTGTGCTTAGCCCAACACCTCTTGTTGTCACGTAGCCCAACGCCCAGCGTTGTTTGGCACTCGTCGTCGTCCAACTCGTGGTGCTGCCTTCGCCCCCAATGTAGCCCAGCACTGACTAGTCTGAACCCATGTCACATTTTGGCATGCCAGGCCTTGCCTATGCCATGCCTACGTTTAGCCCACCTTATGTGTCACCAAGCCACTCGTCCATCAGTCTTTGGTCCTAAGCCAACCGTATGCCAAGCCCAGCCTTAACATTGCCTAGCGTTGCGCCTAGGTCTTCCTTGTTTGTGCCCAATCCATGCCCAACTCATGAACGGGTCTTCAATCCATCAAGCCACCTAATCCCTCGTTAGCATTGTTGTAGGGGAGCCCAACCAATGCCTAAACATGCCCTACGCACTAGCCATGACATCCTGCCCATGACCCCGGGTGACCTTCACGGAGCACCCCTCCCCTATAGTAGCACTTATGAAAATTTTCAATCTGCCACCAACAGACATCAGGTGTGTTTGAGGAAACATAATGCAGCTCGCCTAGAACTTGCATTTTCCTGACATTGTGCCCAACTGCCTACTAAGTTCGCCCAGCGCCCCATGCTGCCGACTTCTGTCGCACGATGCTGCACTTAGTTGTCAAAATGTTTGTCAAGGTCCAACCTTGACTTTGGCCGAAGCCCAAATCTGCCGCCTGCTGCGCATAGTTGCTGCACGCTGTGCGCATCTGCCGCACGCTGCGCCAATCTGCCACACGCTGTCGCACACTGTGCCAAGTTGCTGCACAATTTGAGTGTCACCATGCCTTGTCCGTGTGCCAAGGTCATGTTAAGCCAACAAAGGGTCTAACAGTTACCGTGGTGAGTTGAATAGTACCACTCGGGTCAAACGGCAAAGTTGGTATGACATGCTATTGCATAGCCAAGATCTAGTTCAATACTCCCCCACCCCTCCCCCTCCCCCTCCCCCCACGCCACGCCACGCCACGCCACTCCAACCCCACCCCACCACAAAAAAAAAAGAAAGAAAGGAAATTCATTTTCTTTTTTGACACAAGAAATAAGAACAAGACTAAAAATAGAATTACTTCAGAGTTCATCATCGTTTCACAGGTAAAATAAATTTTCAAGTTTTCATTTCAAATTTTAAAATCAATATTGACTTTTTAAAAACCAATTTCAAATATTTTTAAACTCAAAATTGACATTAATTCATTAAGTTTATGTCAATAGAATTATAAATATCATAAAATACCTAAAAAGTATTATTATTTATAAGATTTATTGTTTGAATCATGTCAATTTTAAATTTAAAAATATATCAAATTAATTTTTGAAAAATAAACCTCATAATTTGGAATGGAGGGAGTATATAGTATGAGAAAGTATGCCAAGGACTAGAATCTCATTGATAAAAAGTACCAATACAAAAAAAATGGGCTTTTTTGAACAATGGTTTTATTTAAACATATAGTCATTTTACATTTTATGTATGAAAAACACAATAAAATAAAATAAAGGTTTTCCACAACAAATATCTTCAATGCAAAAATCATCAGTTTTTTCTAGAAATAGGATTCTCTCTATTTCACTCTCCATTTTATGGTCCAGATTTAAAATGTGCGCGTCAGCATGATGTCACATTCCCTTACATTTTAAATATGGACCATAAAATAGAGAGTGAAATAGAGAGAATCCTGGTCCTTTCTAGTTGCTCACAACTTCTCTGCCTCCAGTGGCTATAAACTCCAAATCCCAAATAATCATCAAATTGAAATATCAACTATAAATCTATAAGAGATGAATCTGATATTTGAACCAAAAGTTGCAAGAAACTTATCTCCTAGAGAAAGATAAAATGCTAGCAACAAAATCATCCATTGCTTGTAGAGAAGACCCTTTGACACCATTCTCTTCTCTTGCAGCTGCCCTTATCAATTCCCCAATCTCACAAGCCTTTTTCCTCATTTCCTCCCCTTTCCCATTTTTACCCATTACAATTTCAATAACCCTCCTCACATCTTCCTTCACAATGCTACTCTCCAATCCCCTTGTGAGCTCTATGCCCACCCCCATCTCCTCCTCCATCATTTTCGAGTTATAAACTTGCTCTGCGGCTAATGGCCACCCAATAATTGGCACCCCTTGGCTCAAACTCTCCAATGTAGAATTCCACCCACAATGGCTAAGAAATGCCCCGGTTGATTTGTGAGACAAAATCTCCAACTGGGGTGCCCATTTGTGCACTAATAGTCCGCGTTTGCTATGGATCATTTGCTCTTCAAACCCCGGTGGCAGCCATTCATCTCTGAAGTTTTCCTTTAGATTGAAGCCAATTGGAGGCCTAATTGCCCAAATGAATGGCTGCCCGCTTTCTTCCAACCCCTTTGCCAATTCCATCATTTGGGTAGGACTAATTGTGTTCTGGGAACCAAATGAAATGTATAGCACCGAACTTTTGGGACACAAATCAAGCCATTTAAGACATTCTTCGGGTGATAACCCGGGTTCTTTCCCAGCCCTTTTACCAAAAGTGCCCGGATTTGAAGAACTTTCAAGCATTCTCTGCGGGAGAAGAGGGCCAATACACCAAATGGGAAGTTTTGTGCAGCTTTTCAGTACTTGTAAACCCAATGGTTCAATTTCTTGAACTGTATTACACAACCACCCAAAAGACCCCAAAGAAAATGTTGTTTGTGGCTGAAAAAACTTGGACCACTCATCATTCCCATCGGCAACTCTAACAAATTGATGAAGATGAGAACGTGTAACTCGACATCTTTCGGGAAACCCCGGCAAACAAAACTCATCGTTATCGTTTTCCAAGAACCGATGGGGGAGTTTCTGCCATACAGAAACATAAGCTGCACTCCCATAAGCACCGCAAGTACTAAAACTAACATTTACAATGCCTAAACTCTTGGCAACTTCATTAGCCCACCCCATAAAAACATCAGAAATGATGCAAATGGGGGGTTTCCCGTCACGAATTGTTACATCAGATATGAATCGGCGAAAAGGGGATTCAAGCGAAGATGAGGCGTGGAAGAGGGTTATGACTTGGGTGAGAAGGAGGGATTCTGTGGTTTCTGTGTTGGGGGGCAAGTTGTGGTGAGAGCTGTTGAATGGGAGTGGGACTAAGTGGATTTGGGGGTTTTGGGTTTTTGTGGATTTGAGGTAGAGAATATTGAGAGGGGTGCTTAGAAGGGTGATGGTGAATCCTGTTCTTTCTTGGATTTGGTTGGCTAGTGCCAAGAATGGGATTAGATGGCCGTGCGCAAAGAATGGGAGCATAATTATGTGTTCTTGAGCACTACCCATTTTCTGATTTTGCTCCATCTCTCATCTGTGTGTGTGTATGCTTGATATATATTGGAGAAAGGTGTCTGTCTTAGATGTGTGGCTAATGTGCAATTATTCTAAAAGATAAGAGAGAATACTAATTAGGTCCCCTTCTTTATTCTTATGTGTATTCATATATGTTGTCCTAAAGTTCATTTTTTTTGATAAGTTAGTTAATTGGCTAATAGAGTATTGACACGCAGGCGGGGAGATGTTCTCTCTTCCTGCGTGTCAGCACTTTATTGGTCAATTGACCAACTTTCCAAAAAATAAATTTCATACTGACCGGATCGGTTGTTTATAGTCATATGTTACAATTTTCATGTTAAAATAAAACAAAATCAATAAAATGTCAAAACTGTCATTAATAAATACTTTAAAATAATAGGACACACAGAAATTTTAGTGTAATGTGCATGTGAAAAATGTAGTCATAGTTGTGATAGCTACTCGACAGTTATTAGTATAGTTAGCTGGTGAGGCAAGTAGCCCAAAATGCATAATTTTGTTTGATAAAATAAGTGTCTGGTTGGGAGCATAAAATTTGTGGTTGAGCAATGACCTACATCACCACTTCCAATTGAGGCCATTAACACTTTACATGCATCACCACTATTTTTTTTAAAAATGTTCCATGTGATGAATGCTGATTGTCAATTTTAGATTCGTGGAAGGCTTTGGTTCATCAATCAAATGTTTTCTTTTACTTTCTACCATTGGCTTTTTGGGACTTTGGCTCTCCTGCAGTACACTTTCTCTTCAATTTCATCCGATACACCTCATTTTTTATCTTAATTTCAAATATTAAAATGTATTAAGCGATGAGTTGTTAAGATGAATTAAGATGCAATCAGATACCACTTTATTCTTTCAGTTGGTCAACTAAATCAATTTTTACACACGTATTAAAATGCATTAAGTGGTGAGTTGTTAAGATGAATTTTGTTCAATTGACTGAGACACCAAATCTTCCACCAAAAGATGCTAAAGTGATATTATTATTTGGACGTGTTTATTAGATTTTATATCCTCCATGTGTTAATGAAATGATGCAATCACTGAAATTTAATTTTTTGTAAAATTCACAGCCGTCGATAGTACTCAACAATGCGAATCAACGGACATTGAAAGTTAATAATCAACTAATTATAATCAGATATATAAATTGTTAAAAACAATAACTACAGTAGAACCTCTATAAATTAATATTGTTGGGACTGAAATTTTTTTATTAATTTAGAGAATTATTATTTAATCGATAAATTAATAATTTATTAACTTAAAGAGTGTTTTTCTATTCGGTGAACATAAATTTAATTACATTAAATTTATTGCATTTTATTGATGTTTATATCATACTTTTTTTGATGCAGTGTATTATACTTATTAAATTAATGTAATAATAGAATTCATTGTAAGTGATATTAATTATTTTTAATAATTAAATAATATTCATTGTATCCACTTTTCAAATTACATTCACATTTTATTTTAAAAAAAAAATTTATATTCAATTAGATTTGAATTTCAAGTCAAAACATTATTTTGATGGGACCATATATTAAGGATGAAATTCAATTAGATTTGAATTTCAAGAAAAAAATTAAGATAGATTTGAATTTCAAGACAAAACAAACGAGAATAGAATCATATTTTACAAGATTACCCCAGATATATTTGTAATTTAAAAGAATTATTAATGTATGATTTTGATGGGACCATATATTTATATAAGGGTCTTTTTTAAAATTATTATTTTATAAATATTATTAATTTATCCCATTAGCTCAAGTCGGGACTGGGAAAAAATATTAATTTAGAGAGATTATTAATTTATCGAATATTAATTTATAGAGGTTCTACTGTATTGTTAAATCCACAACACTTTCTGTTATTTTCTCAACAAAAGTGTTGCTGTAAATGTATAGCGACAGTGAAAACAGTCGCTATAAGATCTATAGTAACACTTTTATTGTGAAAATAACAATTTCTGTTGTGAATTTAACAATTTCCTAACTTAAAATGAGCGACTTGATAAATTACCGGTAACTCCTGAAACACAGCAAAAATTAAAAATAAAATAAAATTGGCTCAATCAGCTCAACCTTGTTATATATTTGTATTGATTTGACTATTTGAAAATAAAAATCCTAGTGGAATAATCCAAAAAGGAGAACTATATAACTATTTACTAATGAAATCATAAACATGAGAAAAAGACTATATTTTTTAAATTATTGAAGATTTATAAATGGAAGAAGCAACACTTAAAAGAAAAGATGCATACATTATGCAAACTAGTGGTCGCTGCACACACGTTGTGCATGATTATGTGGGGTAAAATAAAATTTTTATAAAATATAAAAGAGTAAATAGAAAGATATAAAAAAGTAATATTAAAAAGAACAAAATAATAATATATTTAAAATTGTAAGGACAAAAGAGTAAAAAAAAATAGTGTGAACGGCTCTTAAAATAGAAAGTCTAAACGGCTCTAATCAATGGGTAATCTTAATTCATCACATATTCATCGAGTTAATTAATATTTTGATTAATTTTTATTTTAATTATTGAATTTTCTCATGACATTATCATTGTCAAATTACAAAGAATATTTCATTCGAGTCATTTTATAATATTATGTTCAAAAAATAAACGGTAGTAATCAGGTGCGGATTCATGAATTTTTCTCAGTAAAGATGAATTTTAACTAATTCTTTTGTTGAAATTAAATAAAAAAAAACTTGAACATAACATTCACTAATCATAATAATGTTTATAAATTACAATGCTATCTTCCTAAACCTCATAACTTGAAAATGTTCTAAGACAATTTTATTATCAATAGTTTCAAATACATTATTTTCAAAGTATAAGACACCAGTAACCAGTTACACTAATAACAAGAGAATAGTCAACTACAGACCTACAGTGCAGTAAAATCTACAATAGAAGAAAGAACCTTAGAATCTTACACAGTTACACCATTTTTAAAAGATTGAGAATTAGTAATTAGAAAGTTCTACTACTACTATTAGTACATTATCATAGTAGGCAGAACAAAATTTGAACGTATAATTGATGCCTCTATATATATTATTCCTTTTTAAAAAATTACTAATTTTAAATTATCAAACAAAAAAACCCTAATTTAATTAATTTTTAAGTGATTACTCTAATATGCGCAAGAGGTGTGGCGCCTAGTGGAGATGTAGTAAAAAACAACTTAGACAAAAAGGAGTGGGCGGAGACGGAGGCGGAGGCGGAGGCGAAGGCGGAGAATTAGGCGGAGACGGAGGAGAAGCAACTAGAAACACTGAAGCCGGAGGAGTATGAAAAGCAAAAGGAGACGGTGTGACCTTCAAAGGTGTAGAATGATAAGTGGGAAAAAGCGAAGAAGTAAGAACTCATCAGTGCTTGTATTTAGACTTTAGTAATTTAGAATTGATTTATGAATTTTGTTTTGACCCCTCTAAATTTAACCCTTTCATTAATCTGTCCCTTATATTTATTAACTTATATATTTGCCACTACTTTTATACCTATTAAAAAAAATTGAGCATAAGCAGATGTCTATGTCGTCACTTAATAGGTCCACCCTTGGTAGTAACTGCACGTGCATGTCACACGTGTATTGTCCTAGTGGCATGTTCTTAATTTTACTTTTGATGGTAACTTTATATCGTATATAGAAAAATAGTATATACACGTGTTTCAAGTGAGACTAATTATTTACTCTTATTTTTATCTACACAAGTCTTGCAAAATTTTAAATATCAAAATTCTTTTTAACGTAATAGGTAGTTATTTGGTAATTGTATTATCATAATAAAATTATGATAACAAATTCGAGTATATTGTATCATCTTATAATAATATCAATAAAAAAATTATTATTATTATTGTGGCACAAACATTTAAAAATAAAATTCTTTTGTGAAATAAATAGAGGTTGAGTTATTCTTTAAATATTCACCTTGACAACAACCCTCGTTTTATTAGGAAAGACAAGTTACTAAGTTTTTGTAATAATCTAGTCAAGTCCTTGGTTCGAAATAAATTTCGAGTTCGAATCGAATCAAATTAATTCATCTAAACAAGGCCTTAAATTGCTAGTTCAATAATATCTTTTTAAGTCATTTTAGTCATCACGGACTCATCCAAAAAGTCATAAATAAAGACAAAAAATTGATATTTTCACAAGCTAATTTGATATTTTCACAAGTGGGTCTCATTTTTAACTAAACCAACCATTTGTGCAGTAAATTAACTATAAAATTTAGTTTTTATATCCAAATTATTCCCACTTGATAAATAACTAAACATCTAGTTACTTAACTTTATTTGATTATTAACGTTACTTAATTGAAGACAACTTTTATTTATTTAATTATTATAATAGTAATATTAATTAGAAAATAAGTGAGAAAAATTATTTACATATAAAAGTTAGGATCTAAGGCTTTTATGAAACAAATTATGCTTAAAATGTGTAAACTTTATATATAAGATTGTATAAATTTAAAATGTGTAAACTTTATATATAAGACTGTGTAAACTTTATCATATCATATTACTAAATGTGTAAATTATTTTCAAAATTTCTATTATCATTTCATATTTGTTTGTTTACACATTATACTTAAAGTATAATGTATAAACAAATTATACTTAAATTCAGATTTTTATGAAATAAATTATACTTAAGATTTTTATAAATGTGTAAACTTTATATATAAGTCTTTTTCCATATATATAAAATGTATATTAGGCTGCCCGATGGATCATAAGATGATAAAAACTTGCATTTATTTTGGTCCGAAGACTCCGAACAAATAAACGATTTGAAATTCTATTTTATCTTATTACATCAATTTTTATAAGATTAATTCAGATGAGCAGTTCTAATATCAAACTTAAATTAATTTTTACAGTCTTATAAGATTAATTTTTACACAGTCTTATATATAAAGTTTACACATTTTAAATATAATTTGTTTCATAAAAATCTTAATTTAGTAATATGATATGATAATAGAAATTCAAAAAATAATTTTTTTCTCTGGTAATAGAAAGCCTTAGATTATAACTTTTATGTGTAAATAATTTTTTTTCACTTATTTCCTAACTATTTTCTAATTATTATTAATATTATTACTATCATAATAATTAAATAAATAAAAATTGTCTTCAATTGAGTAACGCTACTAATTAAATAAACTTAAGCAATTAGATGTTTAGTTATTTATCAAGTGAGAATAATTTGGACATAAGAAATAAATCCTATAATTAGTTTACTTCACAAATGGTTGGTTTAGTTAAAAATGGGAAATTAATTTGTGAAAATATCAATTCCCTAAAGATACTATTGTTAATAACTTAATTCCTTATATTCAAACAAACTTTTCTCATGGTAGAGTTACAATTTTCTTCAAAAAAAAAAAAAAAAAAATTAAACTGTACAATTATGACAATCGTAAACTATCTAAAAAAATAGTAGTAATTACTAGTATTTTTATTTTTAAAAGTTAAATAAATCACTTTAATTTAAAATTTAAAATATCTTATATTATTTTTTTAAAAAATTAATCTTATTTTTCAAAATAAAGAAAGTATTATTATATTTATTTATTAAATAAAAGGAAATGTAGACTAAATAAAAGTCAACGGACGAATTCAAACAAATGATAGAGTTGGAGGGCCAAAATGATAGTTTAGCCCCTCCGTGTCTAAGAAGCTAATAAAATTAAACAAAAAAGTATATAAATGTGAAATAAGAATCGCGGGTTTTAGAGCCAAAACCCCTCAATCCCTCATTTCCCCCCTCCTCCTTCTCTCTACAGTGTTCAATAAACAAGTAGTTTGCTCTCAGTGATGGAATTGGACCCTGATGAGGTCTTTCGAGACGATGAAGATGACCCTGAAAATGATTTCTATCTGGTTCCTTCTCTTTCATAATCTTTTAAATTTATATGTATATAATAAATTTGTCATTTTGATTTCTAGGTTTATTTATGTATAAATTAATGGTAATAATAGGATAGAGAATCAAGCAAAGAACTGGTGGTTTATCTGGTGGATGCTTCCCCCAGAATGTTCAGCACTACAACTCCCGGGGTTAGACTTTTGCTTTACTTCTCTCTCTCTCTCTCTCTCTCTCTATCTATATATATATATATATATATTTATGTATGTATTTCTCCACGTGTATTGAATAATTAGTTTAAAATTACCAGAAAGTAATTAGTTAAAGAATAACTATTAAATTCACCAATACCCATTTTGATTTTAAGAGCATTATGCACTTTACGGTATAAAATTTACTCATCATTATAAACATATTCTATCAGCCCAGTATCTCATTAATATTAGAAGGGTTGTACTTTTGATTTGCCAAAAAAAGTTTGTGTTCATTCATTGCTGTTTCTTTTCTTCATTATTCATCAATTTACTGTTGTTCAACATTATACCGGTACTTGCTAATTTGAACATAAAATGGTTGATGTTGCTTCTTGTGCCAACAATTGCAGGAAGATCAAAACGATGAAACCCCTTTTCGTGTTGCTGTGAATTGTATTGCGCAGTCTCTGAAGACTCAAATCATTAATAGGTCTTACGATGAAATTGCTATATGCTTCTTCAATACTGTAAGAGCTTGAATCTAGTAAACTGGAGCTTTATTTAACTAGATATGTACTTTACAGAGATTTCTGAAGTATACCTTTATATTTGTTTATGTTGTGTTATGTGTTTCCTTTTCCTGAATTTTATAATGATGTGTTTGTTGTAATTTCAGTAGTGAAGAGTACCTTTATATTCGTTTATGTTGTGTTATGTGTTACATTTTCCTGAATTTTATAATGATATGTTTGCTGTAGTCACGGTAGCTTTCTAAATATTTCTCTGTCAACCTTAACAATGTGTTGTGAGTTTGGACACAGAACAAAAGAAAATAATCTAAAACTTATGAGAGAAAAAAGAGGGAGAGAAAAGAAATTTACTTTCTTTCCTTGTGTTTTTGAGTTTTGGAAGGACGTTTAACTTCAAAGAGTACATTACTATTTTACCTTTGTGAGATTAAGTCTGAGAAATCATCATGAGGATATTTTTGGTATCCTGATATAGTAATATACTAATATGTCATATAAGCATTGATAAATTTCTTCCCCAATCTTCCAAGGAATTTTGCTTCAAATTTCTCTCCTCTTTTCTTTTCTCTCCTCAAAAAACTCACAAACCAAATACTTATAATCTCTCCTCTAAATTTGTCTTCTCTTTAAAACTCGCAAACATTGTGTTTGGATGGGAATTGATCTTCTGGTTTTAAAGAAAGGATATTTCCTCACTCGAGATGATATAACTTGAGATGTGTTTAAAGAAAGGATATTTCCTCACTGGAGATGATATAACTTGAGATGTGGTCTAATCATTGTATGCTTCTTCTACACTATAAGATTTTTATTATTATTACTTTGGAGGGATATTAGTGCAAGTACAATGAATGACATAATTAATCTCAGCAATCTCTCAAGTACAAATGTACAACATTAAGTAAACTATAATCTCTATAGGTGAAGATACAAGCCTAAAATAAGGAGGAAATAAAGTTTCACAATAAAGGGGAAAGAAAGTCCAACAACAAACATAGTCTCATTACTCATATAACAAGAATTGAAGCTGACCTTTATTGTTCTAGGGTCTCAATCTTAATCAACAGGCTAACACATCATCGTCACACTGTAAAAATTCCGATAAACCAACATAAACATTTGTTCTTCTAGATCATTTCAAATTGAGTATTTGCTTTACCTCATTACAGCTTCCTAAATTGCAAGTTTACCTTTATCTTTATATTTGTTTAGGTTTTTTTTGTTCTTGTAGACATACATGTGCTTTTTCTTAAATTTTATAATGTTGTGTTAGTTGTGATTGCTGTTCTTAGATATGTAGGACAATTTCCTGTAACATTAATAATTTTTATGAAATGGGTGCGGAATCTAATAGTCACTTTCTATTGATCTTCTTGGATATGCGTTAAGAAGAAATTTATATATTGTTCATTCCCGCCTAATTTTATCCTATGTTTATTTCGTATTTCTATGCAGAGAGAAAAGAAGAATTTGCAAGATTTAAACGGTGTCTATGTATTTGATGTTGCTGAACGCGAGTACTTAGACAGGCCAACCGCAAGGCTTATAAAAGAATTTGACTGCATAGAAGGTAAAACCCCCACTGTGGCCTTGGATAGTTTGTAACCACATATGGTGACATTCGCATATATCTTAGAACTCCTAAGCTTCGGACTGTTTTACTATTATGACATTGTTGCAAAATTATATTCTAGAGTTGCACCAATATTGATTTTCTGTATTTGTTTTTAAATTGTTATCATAACTAGGTTTTTAACTCTCTGGTCATGATTTGGTTTACTCGTGCTGTGTTTTCTTCCAAGGATGAGTTCCTTCAACTATGACAGTTTGTAACAATATGTGCAGCATTACGACTTCATATATGTAATCTATTTTAACATGTTAAAAATTCAAGCAGTTCTTACCCTACTTCTCCCCATCACTCTCCAGGGGAATAGAGAAAGACTAAAGCACTTGACTCCCTCCTTCCACCTCACATTCCTATTTTTCAGGGCATACTTACAATGACCTCTAATAGAGTTTCCAGAAAATTGAGGAGACACACACACAAACAAAAACACTATATAGCTCGATGTCCGATTTTTATTTCTAATGTTTTTGTACCTGCCCTGTGTGTCCATAGATGGTGCTTAGGAATATCGCAAGTTCATTTGCGACCTACAATTATCTTTTTTTATAAGCATCACAACTATTAAATTCCATAGAAAATACATTGTAAAAATTTATACAGCTTGATAAAGGAATTTTGTGGTTCCAATTGGATTCTACTGTAATCTAAGGTTCCTCAAACATTTTGCGACACTATCATGTTTCCATTAGTTGAATTTTTTTATTTAATGCTCCCCTCTAGGGAGGTATCAGGTCTTTTAAAGCACTCATGTACTCAGCTATTTTTTGAGGAAGTGTAGTCATCTGTTGGGGTGATTAGCTTTACAAGAACTTGGGGTGGCACTTTGTACTCGTTTACCCCATTCTTAAAACCTTCATAACCTTGTTCGGCATAACTATACATCTTGAAAGAACTTGTTTTCTGTAGCTATATTTGTATATTTGTCTGCGACGTTTGAAGCATACTTATTGACGTGCATGATTCTGATAATAGCTAGATATTGCTTTTTATCCTTTTATGTGTATACATTTGTATTTTCTTTGCCAAATGTAAGGATTAAACTGAAATTGCTTTTTTCTGGTTTTTGTTTCACAATTAACCTTTGGGGTGCTCTGGGTGATGTTCACAGTTTGTTCTTGATAAACTAGACTTTTTGTACTGAAGTTAGACCTAATTCTACGAGTTATATGGATGCAGAACCATTCATCAAACAAATTGGGAGTCAGTATGGTATCTTATCCGGGTCTAGGGACAATTCTCTTTACAATGCTCTCTGGGTTGCTCAGGCACTGCTGCGTAAAGGGTAATGCTCCATTGCTTTATCTACATTGATGTGTATGCACTATCGTAAAAAATGTCGGTATACTGATTCACTAAAAATTTTGATTCAAATATTTCAGATCCACAAAAACAGCTGATAAACGTATTCTCTTGTTTACAAATGAAGATGATCCTTTTGGGAGTATCAAGGGAGCTACGAAAACAGATATGATGAGGACAACATTGCAGCGAGCTAAAGTAACTACTGGATTTTTATGAGTAATGCAACTCCAATGTTATGATCAGGACTTAAAATCGAGACATTGTTGTAACTTTTCAGGATGCTCGAGATCTTGATATCTCAATTGAACTTCTCCCCTTCAGTAGGCCAAATGAAGAATTCAACGCATCCCTCTTTTACGCTGTAAGTTGATGTGATGCATTTGCTTCCCTTTTAACAACTTGTACAGCTTGGTAATATCATAAGCATCATTATTATGTCAACCTCTTGTGTACCAGGAATTACTTGGATTAGAGGGTGATGATCTTACTCAGTTTATGCCCTCAGCTGTAGAGAGGTATGCTTCTATCAGAATTCTTATCTTCCAACATTCCCTACCCTTGATTGAGATTTAAAGAACTAGGTATATTATGTCAAGTTGAAATTATTATTTGCATCTTCTGGGAAGATTTGGAGAACCACTCAAGTGACATTTAATGTTCCTATGTCTTTAAGCTCAATACATTTTGACTGACATGGATCAAAGAGATGGATGGATTAGAAAATGTCTAAATCCTGAAAAATAAGCCTAAATCCACTAGGTAACCTTGAATCCACAAGAAGAAAAAAAGAGATGCAATCTCCAAAATAATTTTATTGATCAAAAGCTGTTATGTGGGTACACTGGATCCTATATATAAAAGTTATATAAAACTTAAAAAACTAGAGATAATCTTACACAATTTTACCCTAACTTGCATGGTTACATAATAGGACTAGATCAATTGTATTGAATGCCTCGAGTTTACAATTTGATTGTCGAGGTTGTCCTTTCCTTCCCAAACGAAAAAATACATGAAACGTTGCAATTTTGTTAAAATCTTCGTGTGCCAACTCCTCCAAAAATAGATGTTTCCCACATCCTTCAAAAAATATCAAGATCAATTAAATAAGGTGGAGCAAAGAAATTGTATCTTTCAAAGCCAGTAAATAAATTTCTCTAACCGAGTCCAAAAATACAATTGTCTTGGTTGATGGTTCTGTGTTATCAATTGATTTTTCTAAATTCTTTTCTTTTCCTCAAGCAATAGATCACATTTAACCGAATTGTTAAGTGAAAAACCTTTCTGGTGAAAAGTATTGACACCTCTATCTCGTGAAAAGTATAGTACTTATCAATTTCTTTTTGAGTACAGTCATTGCTGTTTTGAATATGGGAGGTAATACAATTCTTTCTGATGCAGTTTGAACAACATATAAAAGTATCACTAAGACTTGTCCTGTTCAAAATTATAGCATCTGATGGAAAATCATTATTCAAAACCAAATTGGAAGCTACTGAGATACAAGATGTACAGAATGGACCCTATAAAATAATTTTTAGAAGAGGGAAACAAAGAGGAGAGTTTCTGAAGCCACATACACATTGTTGCACTATCACATTAAGTTTTTGGACAAGTTGGAAACTTAAGGAGGCACTGCGATATGTAAGCATGAATATGGACTTGATACATATATGAAATAACAGGGGCACGTAAACATAATAAACTATAAAGAGAAGGACATGCTAATTTTTTGTTAAGTTTATAAAAGTAAATTTAATTTAATACAATTGCCTTTTTTTTTAATAATAATACTCCATCCGTCCTCAAAAGGATGACTAAAGGTATAATTGTTTTTTGTCTCCAAAAGGATGAGATAAAATACATAAAGTGAAGGACAATTAAATTATTTAGTGGGGTCCGTTAGTATAAAAAAATAAAAGTAATCATCACTTTATATAATTTTTGGGGCCACTAAGGGTAAATTTGAAATTTTTTTACTCTCTTTCCTCTACTTTTACTTTTCTCAATATGTGTGCAAATTGTACTTTGTTCATCATTTTGGGGACGGAGGGAGTTCATAATTACCATATATGCAAGTAGGAAGGAATATCTGTTTTCATGGAGTATAAACGATGTGTACATATTTGATCTTGTACTTTAGTTAGTTTTTTTTTCTCTTAGCATTGATGGGTCTAAAATCCATGAGACAATATTATTTCAGTATGCCAAGAAAGTATAATAGACACGTAAACAGAAAAGCAATAGACACGTAAACATTAGTGTCGGGTTTGTGTTTGAGAATGTCCATGAAATAAGGGTTTAACATGTGTTGGATATAAACATGTTCATGGTGTAAAGGTTTTTGTGCTTCCTAGCCAGCAGGTTGTTTATTCATTTTAGTCAATTGTCATCCGGTGTCTTGTTTACTAAGGTTTCTCCTTCCATAATGTCATTCGGTCTTTTCACTTTTGCTAGAAACCAAATTCATAAAACAAAAATATAAAATTGTAAGTCATTGTTTTTGGTGTTCTCTTTTGCATGGTTACTAGTTTGTTGACCATTCTGTGCTTCTTACTGCTTAAACAACAAATTTTTTTCTCTTATATCTAAGTCTAACATATACATATATTATACTTTGTGAAACCTTTGATCATATTGGTAATACAGCATGATCATCTTATGTGTTAAGTAGTAACAACATGCCAAAGTAATCTTAGAGGTCTTTGTCAAGCCTTCTGTTGCATCATGGCTGAGCCTAGTGTTTTGACCAGCTAATTTCGAAGAAGGAGATTCACTTGCCATGCATCTTTGTACGACCTAGTTCTGCGATAGATGAAGTATTGATTTTTAAAATGCCAGATTTGAAGATATGAAAAATCAACTGAGGAAGCGTATGTTCAAGAAACGCAAAGTCCGAAGAATAACATTCATAATTGCCAATGCCTTGTCCATAGAACTGAATACATATGCTTTAATCCGACCAACTGTTCCAGGTAAGCATGTTGCTTTTCCTACATTCAACACTGAGGATTTACATGTCTCATCATAGTCGAGGTAGTTGGGATCTAATTCTTCCATGTTTTTTCATAGGGAAAATTACCTGGCTTGATTCTGTTACTAATCTTCCTTTAAAGGTATAACTTGTCAATCTTGTTTCTTCCTTCATACGTCTACATATTGTTAAACTTAATTGAATAATTATCTTTTAATTAGAATGACATTATCTTATACAAATCATTTGTTTGGGGCCCATTCAAGTAGGTTCGAAAGTTTTTATATTTCTTTGAGTCTCACTTTGATGTTTATAGTTATCATAGCCTGTCCTATGATAACTCATGGTCATTAATTACATAATTTACAACAAACATCTCCTCTAGAAAAAAAGATTTTTAGGAATATTTCTAAGTGTATGTGTACCATTTCCATGATATGGAATACATTTAGAAAATGCCATTGTATACTAAAAGCTTGAGCTTTTTCCACTTCTTTATGCCTTATTTTTCCATTTCGCTTCTTTATGCCTAATTTTTCCACGTATATTTTACCTAGATTTAGCGAAATTAAGGAAGAACTGGCTCGTTTTTTCCGCTTCCAAGTGCAATTTCATCTGGAGAGAGCCAGCATTGTAGGTTTATGATGTTAAGTGACTACAGTTATTACAGCGTCTAACTAATGTAATCACTTGAAACATATTGGAAGGTTTAGGTTTTGTGATGATGGTTGAGATGTGCTAAAAATCAAAGGGACAAAAGCTTAATATTACCCTTTACCAATCGAATGTATGTAACGTTCCAATGTTACCCTTTATTAAACCCTATCCAAAATTTTATATTAAAATGGGACAAAACTGTATTGTTGCCTTGTTGGTATAAGTTACAAGTAAGGTGACAAGGTTTTGTGATAATCAAAAATTAAAGGGGATAATATTAATTGGGCGGAGGAAGTATTTTTGTCATTCAATTAGCTAGTCTCAAGATAACTTTTTAAAAGATGACATAGTTACACTTACAGAGACTTCATCCAAGTTTCTAGTAAAATAGTACAACACTTCAACTTTTAGTGTCTAATCTCTAGCCATCAAATAGAACTCGAGTACGGAGTATCTTTCTGTTTAATGTAGGACTTAGTATGATAGCTTTCATTACATGCACTCAAACAATTCAGATAGTCAATGTACTTATCCAACAATAACTTAAATGCACATGAAGCTTCATTAACTGCCAAACTTTGAATAGATTTTTAGGCAGGATAGATGCGTCTATATGAAAGAAGGTATAAGAGTTTAGTTTAGATAACTTTTTAGGTATTAAACAAGTTATACAATAGTTTAGTGGCTCGTTAAACTCACATGCTTGTTTGATATGAATATGGTTTGTGCTTCTTTTGGCATTCTTTAGTGGATTTTTTTAATTACAAAAATGGAAAAAAATGGTTGTAACTAGTGTTGTCACTCTCTTACATTTGCAGAATGAGAGATCATTTTTCTGTATGGATACTGGGGAACAAGTGGAAGAGCCTCCAAAACGTACTCAATCTTACAAGAAGTGAGTCTGTCGTGTGTTGTTTCAGATCAACTTTGTTATAGTCGTTTTCTGATCAAATTCTAAATTAATAGACGTCTGTTTACTGTTTAGTAATTAGTCAAATGCAAATAGTAATAGAAAGGATACCTTTTAACATCAGAAATCTTGTACTGCTATCACCAAGTGTTCTTATGGAACTATTGCACTCATTTGTTAGTTCTCCCTTCAGTTTTTACAAATGCTACTACAATTCCAATGTAATTATCTCTCCTCTATTGACCAGAAATGACATGACTCCTTACGCATGAACTCTGCCGACTAGAGTACCCTTTCTCTTGTACTTTTAGCAGCAGATTTTTTTGTTCATGATTGGTTGGACCCACCATCAATTGAGAATTTACCTCACAAATTTCTCGAGGTCAATTTGAATATATATTAGTGTATTGGGTTGAAATTCATCCTACTTATCATTTAAAGAAATGCTGAGCGTGTTGTCTTTGTGCTCTGAATTATTAGTTTCTTGCTTCTTTATAATAATATTAGTCATTGCCAAATCAAGGCTTTTAGTACCAAAAGAAGATACAAATTTTGTGACTGTATATTATTTTCAGATCATTTAAAAACGTGGAATATGCAAAACTTTTCTCTCATGTTTATCCACTTCTGTAGTGTGCTCCATTATGTTCTAATTTTGCTATGTCCTCGCCCATCTCTCTTATTTTTGCAAATTTGGCACTTATTAAATTGGGGAAATCAGCCAACTTGACAAAAAATGTGACCCAATTTATGGTCTTTTTGTCCAAACGTGACTCAATTTGCCTTTATAATTGGAGGCAAACATTTTTCTTTATAATTTGTCACGTGAATTATAACATCAGGGGTCACAATAAAATTTTGGAGAACATCATGAGAGGATAGTTTGACTTCTGGAATCTGGATGACATTTGTGCATTTAGAAATAGTTCTCGAATATTATCGGATGATCTCAGATCTTTAAGGCAAATAGGTATCCCCTCAAAAAAGTTGGTGGTCCTCAAATTCACCTTTGAAGTTCCTTTGGCTTTCTAGTGTGATGTATTCTTACTACCATTTGTCATTTGTACTTGAATCATTTACATTCACTATGTATAGAAAATGAAGGTAGAATTATTTAGATCGCAAAAGTAGTATTATAAAATAAGGAAATTTGTGACATTGAAGAAGCGTAAATCATTTACGCTGGCTAAATACTTCATTCATCACAATGTTTTATCTGTATTTACAATCTTTTCGTGTTCTAGTTTAATTTTGACTGCCTCATTTAGTATCAAAACTTTCAGTTTTTAAATGGACATTTTTGTATACTTTTCAGTGAGGAAATTAAATTCTCAGTGGATGAGCTTTCAGAAATCAAGAGAGTTTCTACTGGACACCTTCGTCTTATAGGGTTCAAGCCTTTGAGTTGCTTAAAGGATTATCACAATTTGAGGCCATCAACATTTCTTTTTCCTAGTGATGAGGTATCTATTTACTCATTATTTAAATATCATTGTGCTTCATCTTCTGGTTTACTTGCTTCCACAGATCTCTGGTTTTCTCTCATGTTCTGTCCTCCTGTTGCTAGGTTATTGATAGTCATGTCTCCCGAGTTGTATTCTTATTTTATTTTTTTTATGTTACTTTTGTGATGCCTGCTACTTCTTTAATTGGTTGTCTACTTAAAAGTAAGATGATATACATGCTGAAATCTCTCAATATCACTTTAATCAGCCATACTCATAGTTGTCAAATCGTGAATCGTACCCTGTATGGAAATACTCGATGCATGAATTGTATCATATTGTAAGATTCGTAAATAAATGCAAACCACAATAGTTACATATCTAAGCATATTGAGAACCAGATTATTTGATAATAAATAATATTCTTATTGATTGAAAATTATATCAAAATCATTATTACTGATGCCAACTCTAATTAAGCTAGATGGTTATTATAAATTTATGCAGGTGGTGGTAGGCAGCACTTGCATTTTCATTGCTCTCAACAGGTCTATGTTACAGCTCAGGCGGTTAGTACAACACATTTCTTCATAAAGCTCCAGTAGCATTCTCAGACTTGGTTGCTAATAATGTACCACTTCATCAAATATTTATCAAAGTAAATCGAAAATCAAAAGTTTTGAACTTATGAAACGTCATGCAATATTGCAATCTTTTTCACACACCATCTTACATGTACTATTTATGATGGATCAAGTACCTGTATTGGATTCTTTGTCCAAGGCATATCCAGTAATTTCATTTTGTCTTGAAATCTTAAAAGTCGAATTTTGTTCCCTTTACTGTTACTTGATGTAAATGAATGTAAGTACTCCTTTTGAACGCTCTATACATAGACAACTAAAAGTATGAAAATAAATAAAAATTATTATTATTTTGCCTGCCCCCCTATAGAATACCTGTACAATATTCATATTGTTTAAGATTTGGAATGAAAAGAGTAGAAATGTATATTTCCATTTACATGTGACAGCCTTTTGCTTCAGTTTTGCAGTTGCATTTTATGGGAGTTCAACTCATCCTCAGTTGGTTGCCCTCATCGCACAAGTAAGATTTTATTATCTTCAATCATGTCAGTACGAGTGACTTTTATTGATGTGTACAATCAGCAAAAGTTGGACACTGGCATGCCTTTGAAACGCTGTTTTATGCTAGATTGCAGTCTCATCCACCTGCATTCATGGTATCAGAATTAACCTATAATTTTACACAGCTGATAAGCAGCTTTAGCACCTAATGTTCTGCAAAGGGTCCAGGGGGTTCCCTAGTGCACACCAAAAGAAGGTAGTGGCTGCAGGTTCCTTCGCAATAATAATAATAATAATAAAAGAAAAGAGAAAAAGTTAAAAAATTGATATTCTAATGCATGCTTGTTGTGTCTGTTTCATGTTCTATCTTCGATTCTATAATTTAGAAGGAATATATTTCTAATTCGACTAGCAATGAAGCCCTCATTTTTAGAGTACTTTTTACCATCTCATAAGACTAGCAATGGCGTTTTTTCAGATTTCTTCACTATTTGCTGTCATTTTAGCATATAGTTGGCTGCTTCTCGAGCAATCTCACTTCTCATTTGTTGAGTTGCGGTGTTGTATGCTTGTAATTCACGGGGACTATACCCAAATCTGGGTTGTAATCTCGTAAAGATCCATGTTGTAATTTTACTTGGCTTCAGTTGAATCATCTTTCAGCTGAATCAGATCAATGCTTAAACTATGATTGCCCCACCCAGCTAAATTGAACTGGTTACTGAGACAACCTATGAACCAAAAACAGATCACATAAGGAGAAAGAAAAGAGAGAGAGAGAGAGAGGCTGAATGACAAATCAGGAAAATTCTTTCGAGTGTTTTATTTTTTGATTTATTATTTGGTATCATTTCTTCCTTTACTGTCATAAACTTGGTAATTATATCAAGCGTAAAGTCGTAAACTTCTGAATTAGAAACAGAGCACTATGTTCTCCATGGAAGAAAATTTCCGATTGCATCTGTATAACTCTCTCTATATATTCTACTCTTGATGTTCTCATTAATCTTTTTTGTGCAAATGCAGGATGAGATACTTGCTGCTGGTGGTCAAGTTGAGCCGCCAGGAATGCACATGATATACCTTCCTTATTCTTGTGACATTAGACAAATCGACGAGGCAAGAGTGATTTTGATTTGTTCTTTAAACATGTTTCTATCCTGACAAAGATTATTTTATTTATAAGATTGACAGTAAGGAACTTTGTTCAATCTTGCAGATTCATACAGATACAAATAGCACGACGCCTCGAGCAACTGATGATCAAATTAAACGAGCCACTGCTTTAATGAAACGTATAGACCTAAAAGATTTTTCAGTATGCCAATTTGCTAATCCAGGTAACTCCATATTATCCAAGACCAATTTTGTTACTTTGGTCATGTTCTTTTGAAAGCAGTGATGATTCTGTTTTTTGATGTATCTTTCATTCACATCTCCAGTGAAATTGTACTTCTGGACTTGCAGAAGTGTTGAATATGATTTACTTTAACAATTTACGTGTAGGCATCTTTGTCCGGTCATTTATTTTTGACATGTATAAAACAAATTCAGACATTAGCATGAAAATGAATAGCTGTGAACGTAGTTGACGCCATCCTTTTTCTATTATTTCATCGCCGTCCTTGTGAGATTATTATTAATATGTCGGGTTTCTTTGAGAAGTTTACAACGAAAAAAGTGGACGTTGATTATGATTATTCTGTCTGCATGTTTGGTGAGTGTGTATTGACCAAAAACTTTTTTCCAGCCTTGCAGAGACACTATGCTGTGGTCCAGGCTCTGGCACTGGATGAAGATGAAATGCCTGAAATTAAAGATGAAACTGTTCCAGATGAGGAAGGCATGGCTAGGTACTGGGCTGCCAGAAAAATTTTTTCTTTCTTTGTTATCCCTTTCGCTCTCAGTTTCCGTGTTCAGTTAGTCGATAAAATTCAGTTTGGCGTTTGTTTATCAGGCCAGGAGTAGTTAAAGCATTGGAAGAATTCAAGCTTTCTGTATATGGAGAGAACTACAACGAGGAGAATGACTTGGCAGCTAATGAAAAAGGAAATGCAACCTCCAGAAAAAGGAAAGTGGTTTCTGAAGATGCAGCTAAGGAGTCCTCTAACTACGATTGGGCTGACCTAGCAGACAATGGAAAGGTGAGTCTTCACTATTTTGTTTTGTTTGTCCAGAAATAGCGCATTTTAAAATTAGGTGACATTTGTAAAAATGACTGTGGACCTTCTCTTTTTTGAGGTTACTTTTATATATATATATATATATATATATATATATAGGGTCAGTCTCTCTAGCGAACTATAAAGAGTGAACTAAAAACGAACTGGCTATAGCGACGGTTTTTTCCGTCGCTATAACATAAAAAGCCGGTTTTTTATGTTATAGCGACAAAAAAAACCGTCGCTATAGCCGGTTCGTCATTAGTTCGCTCCCTATGGTTCGCTAGAGAGACGGATCCTATATATATATATATATATATATATATATATATATATATATGTGTGTGTGTGTGTGTGCGTGTGTGCGTGTGTTAAGTGAACAAATTGGAAGAAACAATGCTTGAATCTTTTACTTTCTGATGATGTTTGTAAAGGAATTGCTATGAATGTTAAAGACGCAAATATTTCAAAAATTAAAAAAAGTTTATAAATTTTGGAGGACCTAACTAACTAATTTGATTGTACGATACATGTTATTTAGTTGAAGGATTTAACCGTGGCGGAGCTGAAGTACTACCTGGCGGCTCATGGACTTCCCGTTACTGGGAAAAAGGAAGTTCTGATCGGTAGGATCTTAACTCACATGGGAAAATGAGTAAGAGGACATCAGGCTGGGCTTGTACGCAGAGAGAGATATACCCAGGCCAGCCAGGTTGCTGCACATATACCCTTGTGCATTCAATACTGTCCTCGTCATTTTGTATTCAGTCTTCTCATTTTAGTGCCTAATGATTTCCTTTATCTTTTGGTATTTTACACAAACTAACGTGTTTTCTTTTTTTTATTTATTATTATTTCAACCAGTTGCTTTTACTTCACCATAACTTTCACCAACATTTGCTCTCTCATCGTGCTTCTGTGGCTCAAAAGCAACTAATCCAAGTATCCAACATTACACGATTCATAGATTTCTTAAGGAGACCATACCCACATTTGCTCCTTTTCTTTTTTTCTCTTCGTTTCAACTGTTCTTTGGCTTCTTTTTTTTTAAGGAAACTCTGATATTTTCATGTGTTTTTATATAGTCCTCTGTAAAAAAGTGAGTCCCGTCTTCATGTGATAGGAGACCATATAAAAATATCAAAAACTCATTTGCTCCCCCTCCCCTCCCCTCCCCCTACCCCTCCTCTTTTATAATGCCAGAGGGAATGCGTTTAGCGACATTTTTCTTTCAAGTATTCACTACTGTCACCTGCCAATTAGGCTGGGGAACTCTAGAATTTACTTAAAATTTCTCTTGCAATAAAAAGAAAATATTTATCACCACAAAATTTATTAGAACAAAAGACAGACAAAGACGCCAGCATGTTAAAATTATCTGCTAGAAATTATTATAAGCATGCCAGTTCTGTCGAGAGTGGTAAAAATAAATGACTGCGTTTCAGGATATGGTGAGAATTAGCCACAGCTGCAGATCCAGAAAAGCTCAACGTATATTCAAGGATTCTGTAAACATTTGGCTAATATGAGATGAAGTGAAGCATAAGCACAAAGTGAATCAGTGGTATATAAATCATCAAATTCAATGTTAAAACAAAACAAGTGGCATACAGAACGTCCAATAAGAATAATAAAGATTCTACTGCAGCAGAAACTGTACAGTAGTACTACAAGTTCTCAATTAGTCATCAGGTAATTGGTATCCTGCAGTAACAAACTATGCATACAGACGGCCCAATCACCTAACAAAGAATATTCACCCCGAAGAGCTCCCAGAATCTCAGCAGGCATGAAAATAATACAGTTTGGAATTGGATGCAATTCAATCGTTATTAGAAGTGAAAGAAACGATCTGTAAAGGGCAGAAAGCAAGTTCGCATTAAGGATTTAGTAAGAGCTCGAAACAATAGAAGGGGCGGGGGCAAAAAAAACAAAACAGAACTTGAACGTTGTAACCGTAGTTACTATACATATAAGGTATTGAATTTTTCTCTGAAAATTGAACTATTGAATATTATATTAGGGTTTAACTAATCTCCAAAAAGATGATAAAATGGTAACAATAACTTACAGGCTTACATTGCGGTGATACATTGACCAGAAGCTAGCAAGGTAAGAGAGATCATGATCTTTCAACTCTCAGCAGGAAATAGGTAATCATGTCCATGAAAGAAGCACCCTCGAACATAAATCATAGCCAACTTTATGATTTGATTCACATAGCTTATACATAGCCCATTCTGGCATTGGTGTTGTGCCATCTGGTCAAATGAAAAATACCCATTGTTTAGTATATTACTCAACTCATTAATTCTATGAAGTTGTATTAACCAGAGCAATAGCTTTATCATTTATATAACCTCTTTTCTTATTAAAAGATGCCTCAGAAAGTGACTGATGCATCATGTAAAAGGATGCTTGAGAAAGTCACTGATACATAATGGGGTAGATATAATTGAGATAGTCTTTAGCAGCTTGAAGTCCATAACAAAGTCGCTTAACAATGTTTAGGTGAAACCAAACACCAAAGACAGGGATTTATTAGAAGCATTTTCATTCATCAAAAGTCATAAATAAGTAGCGACAGTTCAACAGAAAAGTAGGCAACACATACTAAAGAAAAGCAGGAGCTCAAGTGTTTAAGCAAGGCGCCCGACTAGTCGTCCACAAGTCGACAAGTCGTTAACAATGTAAATTTTATATGAATAAAATTATATATATTTAATATTTAGATGAATATTGATGTATTTATTTTTCTAATAATTTACTATATTCATAATACATGTAGCATATCAAATCACAACAAGAAGTGAACAAAATCAAGTCAAAATGGATAATTTTATTATAGTTGTAAACTTGTAATTTTTTTAACTTCAAATTATATAAATGGTGATATCTTTGTAATATTTAGTTTAATTCAATATATTTTATTAAAACAAGTTCTTTCTCTTAAACACAAGGTAATTGTCGGAAAATATATATATATATATATATATATATATATATATATGTATGTATATGTATAATAGATTAATTCATATGTCCCAAACAGGTTACCTGTTTTACAGTTCATAAAAGTTTCGATGTCTTGGTATTCTTAGCATATTAAGTTTATCAGTTCTTGGTTGTCTGGAGTTTTGAACTTTGTTGTCTGATGTTTACTTTGTCATTATACAATATAAAAAAACTTGAGCATATAAAGTAATGCAAAGAGTGAAAGAGCAAAATAATATATTTTACTTAGTTTATGCTCTCTCAAGTGAAGACAAACCTTACTGGGCAACAAAATCAGAAGCTAGTGGAGGGGCAACAACTAGTGGAGCACGAGGATGTGTATATATATATATACAATGTTCTAAAAGGCGCTAGGCGGAAGGCCAGGGGAGGCCTAGCGCCTAGGGAGCCTAGGCGAAATTTTTTATTTTAAGTCAATTTTAATATTTTATCTTACATTTATCCAAACAAAACAATAATATAAAGCAAAACAATCTATAATAAAGATAATAAAGGCCTTTACTTAAAGTTCAAACACATATCCATATCGTCAATGTCAAAGTTCAAACAGAAACATGCAATTGTTTAAAGTTCAAACTTCAAACATATCTTTAACGTATTAATTTTATTCATAAACAAGATTGCTATTAAATAATAAAATTTCAAGAATTCATTTCAATATTAAAACTTAAGAAACTAAATATAAATTTAAAAATTATATTGCATTAAATTAAATATTACAAATGTATCATCATTTATATAATTTGAAGTTAATACAAGTTCAAAAAATTACAACTATAATAAAATTATCCATTTTAACTTGATCTTGTTCACTTCTTGTTGTAATTTGATATGCTACAAACTACATTATGAATATGATAAATAATTAGAAAAATAAATATATCAAGATCTGGTTTGGGTAGTTATTAAAATAAAAAAAAAACTCTTCGCCTAGGCCCCGTCTAATTTTCTGCAGGGATTTTTTTGCCGCCTTAGGCCTAGACGAGGCGCCAGGGGAGCCTAGTGCATAGGCGAGGCGCTAGGAGAGCGCCTAAGCGGGGCACCATGGGGGGCCTAGGCGGACCTAGACGAATTTTTAGAACACTGTATATATATATAGGAAGGATCAAAAGCACTCCCCTTATCTAGCACTCCTCCTTAAATAGCACTCTTTTATTAAAACTACGTTGTTTTGGAGATTCTTAAAAAAACAAGTGAGGCCACAGGTGGCATTTTTGTAAATAAAAGAAAAGCAAGTGAAACCACTCTCTTTTCACAATCTCCAAAACAACGTAGTTTTAATAAAGGAGTGTTATTTAAGGAAGAGTGCTAGATAAGGGGAGTGCTCTTAATCTTTCCTCTCTCTCTCTCTCTCTCTATATATATATATATATATATATATATATATATATATATATATATATACACATACCCACATATATATACCCATTAGCGCTGCCCACTAAGGTTTGTCTTCACGAAGTATTATCAGTACCCAAAAATTTGCTCAATCACAAAGTCGCCCAAGTCGTCCAAGTCGCTCGACTTTCTCTCCTCTCACCAAGTCGCCCAAACGCCTTCCCAATATGCACCGATTGGACGCCTAGGCGACGACTTGATAACCATGGCGCAAAAGCCAAAACCTCCCAAATTTCATAGATGGACCAAAACCAAGAGCCTTGGTAATTTAGAATAATAGGACTTAAACTAACAAAGGATTTGTGATTCCTACAAAGCCAAAAAAATGCGAAGAATTCTTAAACTACTAGATTTTATGTAATATTTTATCATTAAAATAGATATGAAAAACACTATTTTAACAGGAAAGTGTACATCTATATTGGTGAAAATTGAGCTAAACAAGTGCATCAAACAACAAGATGGAAAGCCAAGGTCCCATCCAAAGTGAAGGTGATACACATTTTTCATATATTTATTATCCCTATTTTTGTCATTTTCCATTTGTATTTTTAATATAATTAATATATGCTATTTTATCTTGTAGGATTTAATGTTTTTTTAATCATAAAGTCAAAATGTTGGTGATCTAGCAATATTTAGTGCTCCAATTCATAAAAACAATAGCTAAGAAGATTCTTACAAAAGAAAGTTGAAATGTACAAGGAAAAGGAAAGAAGGCGGAACAATCTTGGTGTGCAAGTCAATTTAATTGGTCAAATCCAGTACAAAAAATGAAAGCTTATACAGAAGATCTTTTAGAAAGAAATCAATTGTCATTAGGAAACAGGAAAGGTTGAAATCTACAACGAAAATAATTCAATCCTAGAAACCTATAAACAAGGGAGGACCAAGAGAGATTGGAATGTTTTTGATTTTAGGTCCATCTTTCAAATATAATTTAGTTGTTTGATTTTTGTTATTTAATCTCATGCAACTTGTCTTCACATAGATTTTCATGGCTTGCAAAATTGTATGATCTATGATGAAGATGAAGCTAAGTAAGATCTGATGGTGAATATTCTCTATCTTTTTCTATTATTAGTGTTTAAATGTATAATGGTTTCGCCTTCATATTTCATTAGTGAATACCTCCATACTTGATTTTTATGTAATTTTCAAATTAATAAAGTGGTTTAGATAAATTATTATTAAAATATGAGTTTTTCATAATCCATACTAGCTCAAGAAATTTTGATGGGTTATTGTTAATTCTTAAATTTTCATAGTCTTTATTTGCCCAAGTTAATTATAAAACTTACTAAATTAAATGGAAGAGAGAGATCAAATGTATAATTAATTTAATTTGGACTTTCATTTATTTTCCGAACATTGTACACTAAACTAGTGACATAGTTTAAATTATAGAAAGAAGAGAGATTATTTGGTATTCATATTGCTTAGTGGATTCAGATTCCTAGATTGTTTTTTCATTATTAGTTTATATTTTTAATTAGTTTAATTATTATTTTACTTTTCATTTGATCTTAGGTAATTATCTTCTCCATCTTGATTTATAGTTCGGTTGAAATATAAACTAAAGATCTTAAAAATGACTAGCTTCTGTGGGTTAGACATGTACTCGCTAGTTCTTCAAATTGACATTGTACACTAGCAGTCGTTAAAATTTTCATATTACGAACATTGAATACTAATGATCTCTATCAAGATTGTGGGCCTTACAAAGCTCTATCTATGGACATTTGTTTATATGTAAACAGAGTGATGAGACACATTCATTTAATTTTGCGTTGTCTTGTTACTTGGGAGTTGTGGAGCTCTCTCTCTTTAAAGTGTTAGGAGAGGAGTGTACTATGCTCCAGTAAAAGATGTGTTGTTGATTTGTTTCCAAAGATTTAAAAGCAAGAGGATGTCAAAGTAATATGGAACTATGAATTCTTTTCTATTTTATGGAGAATTTGGTATAAGCGTAATACTAGGCTGTTTAAAAGCTTATCTATTAAGTAGTTGAGTGATGGAATTATCTTTCTTACATCTATTTCAGCTTATAGATTAGAGGGCTGCACTTCGTTTAGTGCTCTTTTGTTTATGTTTTCTTTATTCTGCAGAGGGTGGACTTCTTCCCCCATTTATCGTATCATTTCTTTTCTATTACTATTTTTTTTATCAAAAAATTCTGAAGTGGAGTTAATTCCATGACCACAATTGCCACAGAGGATTTTCAGCTCTAGCATCTTCTCATCGGCCTCATAAGCAACACAGCTCCACAATATCCTATGTTGTGATAACACATATTATAGAAGAAAAGGAGACGATTCAAGGCACCTAGCCTTTAAACAAGGGGAACCACACTTGTCGACTCCGGAAGCCCAACTTAATGATACACGGGGAAGACAACATAACAAATGCATCTTTCTTTGGTAATTATTAAGTATTAGGAAATGACATGGTATAGTTACCCAGAAAATCAGAATGGATGAATGTAAAGTAATTGATTCCCGTATAATTAGTATCAACATCTATGGTTGGAACAAGTAAACTCCACATGACAATGCCCATAGGGCTAAGGTTTCACTACAACCCAAAGTTATAATACCAATAAATCCTATAATAAGTAACTAAGTTTTAGCCTAAACCAGACCAAAAGTGCCACAAGATAGGGAAGAGAAAAAAAAATACTTTAAAATACCATATAACAACCTGCTAAAAAATTGTTGTTGGGTAACAAATATATAGACAATGTCCTGAACTGGTCAAAGTCTAATAAAAAAGTTTTCAAGATCTGCTTTCTTCAAAATTGCTCTTGTTTGGGCTTCTTGGTTATGTACCTCCTAACAGTCCTTTACAATTTATGAGAATGTGACGAGCTTATTCAATCTCACTTTTCAACAGTTACCACTTAGCCGAATATCTGAATTGCATAAAAAATAATTAGAGTTATTGAGAATCAGTAACTGACCACATTATCTAGTTTTAACTGATTTCATTGTTGATTAGATAGGGGAATGGGGTTTAGCAAAGGAAATAGAAAAGATCATTCTTCTTGAGCAATTGACAAATTTTTCAGCTTGAAAAATAAAGTGATACGATTGCTTCTGAAAGATCTAAAAGTATGCTAACCTCTCATTCTTCTCTCCAATCTATCAAATCACTGCGTGGAACATATAGCCTAGCAATTTGTTCCTCTGCATCAATATCATTGACAACACCCCGGCATCTTTGGAAGCCACAGTAACAAGCAAGTCGTTCATCAATTGATAAGAATCTGTAAAAGAAATTGGATAAAAATTAATACGCAGAAGTAAAGAATGAAAATGCAGATTAGTCTTAGAGGATAACCTGTAGTCATATGTTAGTTCTTCCCATTGTTTAATATCTCTTTTGGCAAATATAATTATGTGCTCATCTCCATTCACACTAATAACTCTTGAATAGCAATTTGGCTGCAAGAAAAGTAAAGAAAATCCTTAAAAATTGGCAATGCAACAAACATTAGTAACACTAACACATGGATCTAACAAAACTATAATTATGTTTGTAAGGATACTTTGTTTATTATACAAGAAGTCCTCTCAAAAAAAATTAAAGAAAATAAAAGAAAACTTAATATTAATGAAGCACCGCCCGCCAATTTCTTTGAAGATCGGACAAAGAAATTCCTCTAAAAATTCCCATTTGAATGAGCCCAAAAAGAAATAAAGAAAGAAATTATATCCCAAAGCAACTCAATATTTGTAGTCCGATCGCAAAAAATTCTAGCATTCCTCTCAATCCAAATTCCCTCCAAAATAGCAAAACAAGCACATATCCAAATAATCTTCCCATCGCTTGTATAACCAAAACCCCTGAATATGCACAGTAAAAGATCTTCCACCGAAGAGGGACATCCAACTTTCACCCATCACACTAAACAAACAACACCACAACCGCCAAGCTATCGAACAATGAAGAAATAAATGAGAATGAATTCAAACACAATACACACAACAGGGGATAAAGATTTGTAACGCCTACGCCTGTGACGTATGTCATTATTGTTAAGCCGACCAAAAAGATAAAGACCACAAAAACGCCTTAATTTTTTAGGAAGCCTTTGCTTTTCAAATATAAGAGGTTAGACGAAAACGATGAACTGGGCGATAACCTAATAAAGTGAAAAAAGAACAACACGAGAAGATTCTTGAAGAATCAAAATTCAAACACGCCTATCCAATGACTAAGAAAATGAAGCCGAGTTAAGAAGTTGAATAAATAAAGAGAATTCCTTTGTCTCCCTATCGTTAAAATTACGGAAAAAATGAAAATCCCAAAAAAATGAATCTCCCTCCCGAATTTAGAAATGGGAGAATTATGCTCAGACAAGAGGTAAAAAAAGACGAGGAAAATCTAAAGAAAGAAAGACATCTCCTATCCAAATATCCTCCCAAAACCGAATATTCATGTCATTACCAACTTGGAAACGAACAAGAAAATGAAAAAAAGTATAGCCTTGGGAGATAAATTTTCAAGGACTAGAATAAGTAACACAAGAAGGACAAGGATTTGCATCCCACCCTTCTAATCACCTGATGCCAAAGAGAGTCAGGTTTCAAAGGGAAGCACCATAGCTATTTGCCCACTAGAGACCGGTTCCTAGACACCAAGTTTCCAAGACCTAAACCCCCTTCCTCTCTAGGGAAACACACAAAATCTCAATCAACCAAATGGTCCTTCCTATCCTCACTATCCCCAACCCATAAAAACTTGCACATAATACATTCAAGTGATTTGGCTACCTTTACCGGGACCTTAAACAACGATAATAAAGAGAAATACTTGCTAAACAAACCTAATAAGAATAATCCTCCCACCCATAGAGAAGTAAGCACATTTCCAACAATCAAGCCTCCTACCCACTTGCTCTACTACAAGATCCCAAAAAGACTGAGATCTTGGGTTATCACCTAAAGAAACACCTAATAAGTCATAGTTAAAGACTCAACTTTACACCCAATTAAAGAAGCATAAAAAACACGAACATCCTCATCCATATTAATACCAATAAGACTACATTTTGAAAGATTAATTTTCATACCCAATATAGCCTCAAAAAATTTTTGAAGGAGCAATAAGAATGGTATCATCTGCAAACTGTAGATGAGAAACTCTAACTTCATCTCGACCAACTACACAACCATTAACAAGACCCTTCAACTCACTTTTCCGAACCATCCTACTCAAAACATCGACCATAAGAGCGAATCCCCTTGTCTAAGACCTCTAGATGCCTTGAACCAAGATTTAGGCTCTTCAATAACAATCACAGAAAGATGAGAAGAAGAAAAACAACCCTTAATAGTGATATTGAGGGCTATTGAAGGAATTGTCCTTTAAATGTATAGGTTAATAAAAGGAGGAAGTCATCCCAACTTTTCTTAATTTATCTGCAAGCAAGCCTCTCGCTCTTCTCTTTACTTGTTGTATCTTTTTCTCTAATAGATAATTATTTGAACGTCAAAATTCACACAAAAAGAAGGGGAAAAGTGAAGACATAATATATATGTAATGCTCAAGATGCCTAACATGAAATCAAATTACCTGTTATAGCTATTTAGAAGTATTACACTAAACAGTCCTCATATTTACAAAACATACATACGAGCTCTCTCTCTCTCTCTCTCTCTCTCACACACACACACACACATTTACAAAATATGAATCCAACAATAGGCTAATTCCAATAAATTTGGAATAAAAATTCCTACATTTCTTAAGAAGTATAATACCTAGAAGACTCTTTTTCTTTAAGATAAAAACAAACAAACATAAAACAAAAACAGAAGGAGAGGGTAATATATTTTGTATAAGTAAAAGCACCAGCTAAAGATTATTCACAAGTAACACAGCAGAACGTTATACATACATCACAAGAATGATTAATCAAATGTGCTATGCTTCCTGCCCTTGTGGCGTCAATGACACGCTCATCATCAATTCGGAACATATAAGTACCAGCACCCTGCATTTAGAAAATTGTTACACAGGCTTTAGAATTAAATTATTATTTTGACTTTCAGCAAGAAAAGATCCACATATTCAAAATTTGCAAGGACACATCCATCCTTATTTGTTTTTTAATAAATCAAGCACATGCTTAATTATGCCATTGATACACCAACTTAAATGCTAAATGGACCATCAAATATCACAAACATTGTGAAAAATATCAGTATAGTGAGGAACCTGATTGATCCATCTGATTTTCATTTCTTTACATACAAGGAAATGTATATTTCTAAAAGCAGATGTCACTAAATTAAAACTTATCCGCAGATCTAGCTTTATTGTTCGTTTTTTCTTCTTTTTTTCGTTTTTCTTTTTCTTTTTTTTGTGCGTGTGACAAGTCAAATCGACCTTTTAATGTTCTCAATGGCTAAAAAAAATCCAACTATACCACATTGAACTATTAAATTTTTAAGGTGAATTTCAGATAGAACTTCGCAAACATAACAACAAGCATATGCAATAAGTTGAAAATTCTTTTTAAAAATAAGACAGTAAGTTGATCATACTTACCACAAATGAATTGTAAATTAAGTGCTCTCTTCTGTCAGCTATTGGAGGTCGAACAAGCTCACCAGTGTATTCAATCACCTATAACAAAACAAAATAACTATCCCAGCTCTTGCACGTTTTAAGAAAGTAAAATAAAATCATGGTTGTAATCAAATTAGATCTACCATGTCTCCTGCTTTGTGTGGTTGTTTCGCAAAGATCCCGTATCCATGTATTCCAGATTTCCCTGACTCCAATAAAAATCCTAATCAGTAATAAGTATAAATGAATAGTAAAACACTTGGATACTCAATTTGTCTTTTCTTTTCTTTTCTCTTTGTTTTTTTTGGGAGGTGGTGGTGGAGGGGTTGGGTAGAAAAAGAAAAGGTAAATACGTCTACATATTGTTAAATTGAACCTTTTGTTATTTTTAATAAAAGATATTTTATTAATAGAAAATAGCGAGTACAATAAACTGACTGGACAAGAAGTCCACCCTAACCAAACTAAAAACAAGACGTAAAGAACACTTAAAAAGTACAGCCCTCCAATCTCCACACAATTGCTACATTGAAGTTGCAGAATATGGAACTAAAGATTCATAAATTTAAAAATTGACTTAAAGTAGTACATAGGCTAAGAGATAGAGTTCAAAGGTTTAAATTTAGACGTGGTACCAAAGGAGGTTAAGATGCAGTCTATCTCACATATCCACAGGGAACACAACAACTATAAGGAGGATACAAATTAGGAGAAAGGAGAAAGGGAAACATTCGACTAAAAAAAATTGCCCCAAAAGTCTGTACCTATTGGAAGAAAAGGTTAGAAGAGCCTACTAGGTAGCAACAGAAAGATCAAAGATGCTTACCAAATGCCAGTCTCTTTCTAAAGGTTTTCATCATGTGTATGTATTTCTCAGCCACAGAAAATATGCTTTTAGAAGCATCAAAATGAAAAGTTTTTAGCTTTTCAAGACCAAAAGGTAACTTCGGACAATCAACTGTTCCGGAAGAGAGCATGTTGCTCAAGGAATCGTGTTGGCTATAGCCACCAACCAAGTATGGCCTGTTTTCTACAAATGAACGCTTCAAAGATACAGCAGCAGGGGCTTCAGGTTCTTTCCTTCCTCTTCTCCCAAAATAGTTGTAAGCCTCTACAAACAGATAAGCAAAAGAAGAGGTTATAAAAAAATAGACATATAGATATAACTACAATTAAGGTTAAGAGGACACAAACTGTAACCCAATTAAGAAATCAAAGTAACACCCATCATCTAGATGTAAGTAATACTTGGATATACACTTCAACCAAAAGCAAAAGAACAGAAAATAATGACAAAAACCAAAAGAGAAGCAAAACATAATCCAGACAATTGTCAAAAACTACTAGAGCACCTTTGACATAATTGACAATAGTTAGACCTGCCATGGGGTTTCTAACTCGGAATCCCTGGGAGAGAATGGGAATTACTACTCTTTAAGTATATTTAAACTTATTAAAATGTCAATGCAACCTAACTAAAGTAATAACGAGTTTAAAATAATTGTTCAATAAAAAAAGGGTAGAGGCAGAATATCACTCTAAGATAAAAATATCATTCTCTCACGAAAGAGGTAAAGTTTTTTCTACTCTTTTTCGTGATAAAGTAGATAGTCGAGACTTGAATCTGACAAATCTTCTAACCTGGTAAAGCTTAATCTAGATCATATCCATCGCTTACTGCTATGCAACTGAGCATGGTAGCAGAGGAAGAAAGGATAAAAAAGATGCTAAACTAGTCATCAATATACAACCAGATTCAATTATACCAAAATCTGACATTTGCCTCAAATTCACAATCAAGCTCAACCACTCACTAAATTGAAAACCAACTCCCCAACTTAATTCTCATAGTTGACAATGGGATAGAGAATCCAGAGACAGCCATGACTCGTAACAGGGTAATAATATAAAACTCTACCAACAATTTTACGATATTCATATATAATCTCAACAATTATGATATCAATATCCCCATCTCTATCTCTATAGTCTTATTGTTACAAAAAACCTCACATGCGACTTCCATTTCCACTTATTGTCATCATCTATTAAGATTTGTCATAACAAGAAATATCATAATGGGTGTCAGGGTGCTCAAGTAAGGATATCATGGATTTTGAGCTGTAAATTGAGTGCTTCACTTTGTCTCTAGAGTCTAGACTGATCCTAAAAAAGGTGAAACATTGCTGATAGCAAGTACATGAAAAGTTGACCACCAAACAGGAATAGCTGTCCAGCGTACGCAATTGAGGGAATTTTTGCAGTTTGATTAAAGTGTACTTTTTAGATTGAGGTGAGAGCATGCATGCATGCCTTTGAATATAATGTTGTAAAATAAATATACGTTTTAGCAACAAGTAAATCGGATGACCCCAATTGGTTGTCAACACTCGCATGGAACAATTGCGGTTATATAAACCTCATGCTAGGTCAATCCCTCGATGTTTTTATTTTTCTTGTTTGCAGGTCGTAGAAAGATGGTGCATAAATCACGTGTTAAAACAAATAATAATAATAACAATATAATAAAAAGTAAAAAATTAACCAAGGAACACCTAAAGGCTGAAGTACCTACTCCGAGTATAAAGAATTCATGCTCACCCTATCTATTCACCACACACATGAAAGGTAAGCATAACATCTATGGGAAACACTCCATAACATAATAGAAGAAATGCAGAATTTATGGAAAACAAACCAGTGCGAGCACAGCCAGATGGATTTGGTGGAGGAATGTAGTCTG